>NW_024102834.1:19540812-19793005 GCF_013122585.1 Styela clava | reverse complement strand
AAATGACACAGATAAAAAAATCGGAGATTTTATCAAAATATCCTCAAGCTTGCAAGCTTTATTAAGACTTTTCCGGTTGGCCAGGTTGATCACTGCTTAATGGTATTTATACTAAAATTTACTCAATTTCAGTGTTGTTTAATATTTTTGTGTGTGTTTTGTGCAGAAATTGTGACACTGCAAAGATCTCGAAAAACTAGTATCATTGATGGATAATAGATTTGAAATATTCAAGACAATAAATAACAACGAGGATGCAGATTTCGAAAAAAAGGTAAATATAGATTGTCTTTGTCTTGCTTAATCGCTGCAAACAATAATCAATATCGAGGCATAGCGTGCTTTTAGAAATTCAAAAGCAAAAGAAAACATGCGTTTGTCTAAGTGTATGTATAACGTTGGCATTTGGTTAATAATGCAAATAAAACGAGATATTACCTGAATTTAAATTCACAGAAATTACTTACCGGTATGTCACTCGCCAAAAAATACGAAAAGGTATATTTTTTACTCATTGTTCAGTCAATTTCTTTATAACTTTTAGATATTCCTATTTTTTCAATGTTTAAAAAAATCTTGTGAAATTGGCTAATTTTCCTCCTGCGTTATCAACTGTTGTTGTTGTTGTTGTTGTTAAATCTCTGATAGGATATTACATGTTTTTAGAAACGCAGGGAAACAAAGAAAGTAGTAAAAGATTATTGCGACAGCATGGAAATGGTAAGTATGTTCATTGGAGTTAATTAAACATTAAATTGATTAATCTTATAAAAAATTATTAATGAAAAATCAGTTTTTGTTAATATTATTGCATAAACCATTTTCTGACATTTGTTATGTTTTAATATTTCAGTTTTACTGATATGAACAAATAATATTTAAGTCATTGTCATTATTAAGGATGTGTAACTGTTTTTCTACAGCATATATCTCAATACTCTTCTCCTCCGAGCGACACAAATCTCATAGAAAAGCACACAGCGCTCAAAGAGAATGCTTTTACAAGCTTTGAAAGAGCTTTAGGCAGCGACAAGTATGCTTTAAATATCTTAATAAGCTGCAGCACAGGTTTGCCCAAAAAATTTAAACATTTGGAAAATTGCAATTGTGGGCAGCGATCGTCAGTTTAGGGAGTCATTTAGTAAGAAAATAAATTATTTATAATTCAACGTGTCTACCTCATTTTTTATCATTTTAAACATATCCTGAATTATTTCTTTTGCTACTTTTACCAAAAACTTTATTTCCACATTCCTAATTTTCCTGATAAGATATTCATGCTTCAATCGACGATAGAAACTAACATTTTCTCTTCTTCCAATATTAGATATATCACATTTGCATAATACTTGGGTAGTATACAATTAAATTTTTCCATTAGCAGTGGCCAATTACTAGATAACTTCAGTATGCTTCTAATTATTTGTAACAGTATCACCAAGGATAATAAAGAGGAATTTGGACAAGAAATAGAGGATAGGTTTTCAATATTCAAGAGTAAGAACAAGACTGAACAAGCTAGAGTAAAACTCAAGAAACAAGAGCATGTGTGTGAATATTTGTTTTACTTTTGACAAACTAATGATGGGATAAAAGAAATTAAACAAATAACTTATATAAAATAAAAATAGATGGTAGATGTGGCTTCTATTTGTATTTTTTATAATTCTTTTTTATTTTTATATTTAAATTAGGAGACGAACAAATCTCAAGTTAAAACAGCGAGAAGCGAAGCATACAATCTTTTTGTGAACAAAATGCGAAATGTAAGTAGGACAAGTCTCACTGAAAATTCTATATCTTAGTTCAAAATATACATTGATTTGTTTATTCTGTAGAAAAATGAAAAAAAGAATCAAATATTTTATATTTTTACCACTTATAATCATTTCTGACTTGAATGGGCCAGTTAAGTTTCACTAATTATCTAATTGGCAAAAATTGGCAAAAAATCATAACACTTCGAACACATTAAGTAATAATTGAAATTCCCAAAAAATCGTACTACTTTAATTAAACAATGTTATAGCGAACGTTTTTAAACAATGACGTCTAATCGTATGCCTTCTTTCGTAATTTTGATACATACCGCCTTAAGCAATATGGTAACTAACATACCGTGTTTTATTTGTAATACCATATTTATATTTCAGCATACTCAAAGATATGATTCTAAAATTCAAAACTTGTGTAATCAGCAAAAAATAAGGGCAATGGAAATGTTTGATCGAAAGACAAACCTATTGAAGTCAAAAATGTCAGCAATTGTGCAGCAAGAACGAAACAATCTGAGCAACGAGATTGAAGATAATATCAAAATTGTGAATGAAGAAAATAAAGTACGTCGTAATTTTCTGGTACTGGTAGTACTTGTATTTGCTTTGGGACTTAGAAATGTGTTTGAGGTATTTAATTTTTGTTTTGGTTAAATGTTGGTCATTTTTAAAGATGTTGCAATCTGTATGTATGTTATTTTTATTCAATAGGAATATTAATAATTTAATAGTTGTTGGCCTTGTTTAAGCACTGTTTATTTAACAATTCTATAACGTAGAGTAATAAAACATATTAACAGAAGTTTGACTTTTCTTGTACAGTTTTTATGCTAGTTTAAAAGTGGAATATAAACATATATCAGGAAATACAGACAATAGCATTCAGGAATTAAAAAGAAAAAGTGGGGCTAATTCATGTACATTCACAAATACTCTCGATATCTGGAATATATATTTGAATTAAAGAGCACCAAAAAGAACTACGTTATTTTAGATTTGAAGATAAAATACTTATGTACATTAGCAAGCAAAACAAATTATGTTTATTTTGTCTTCGTCATGTTTACAACAGTGGCTTAACATAAATGTAAAAAAGATCTAATAATAGACCGTGCAACATGGTCATATTTTGTCAGCAAAAATTCGATATACTCTTAAACATTAATATACAATCCATTCATACTTTGCAAATATAGCACAATCGTTTGTGATCAGCGTTTGCACTAATGCTTTTTGAATTAGCTTTGCTGCTCGTTTGATACCAATTGGTTACATGTTCATTCAATTTTCATTCACTCGGTAATTAGTAATTTAATTTTCCACCATACTAAAGTTCACTTTATGAATAAACAATATAAAAGAATAAAAGAAAATGGTACTTTAGGGTGAAGGGGGGCGTAGTAGATAAATCAAACGTATTTATCCAAAGAAGTATTTGTAACTGGATACCCAGAACACGCCCGATCAATCATGAAAGAAAACTTGCTGATATAAATTGATGTCCTATCGGATTTTTGATTGCTTGCTATATCATAGAATAGCTGTGGCTGCAAGAGTTCTCGCACAAATTAAAATTCGGTCGCGTGCGATGTAATTCAAATATATAATATTAAAACACGACGGTACAGGCAGACAACAATACAAGGCTGAAGGAAGATATTGATATTTTGGATTGCGAATGTCTGTGGCTGCATTTTTTTATTTCAAATTATTATTTCAACTGTTGGTTTTAGAATTTTGAGGTTCAGATACTCAACTAAATCTTACTCGGGGTGAGCAAAATGTTCTTTTCATTCAATCATTTTTCACAAAACTAACGTAGTATCCGTCATTTCATATTGTATCACACCACACAATTTAATTTACGGCACTGGTCATACTTTCCGGGATGGTTTTAGAGTTTTAGAATATTTAGACTGTTGTGTGAAAGGTTTCTCAAGATGAAAGAAATGTTTTTCTCTCCGGTGAGCAATCAATCATCAATCAATTATCGGCGTAGAAAATTTAAAATGTTAGTCGGACTGCTGTAATTCTTGTGATTGTAATAAATTCAGCATTCGGTATCATCAGCGCGTGTATATTTATTAACATCTCATCAAATGTGACAAATATTGAATGATCTGTAAAGAACAATTAAAATTATTTTGTTAATACATTACTAGCCTTTTATTAATTTACATTGGTGTTACTGATTTTCATCGTTTATATTTTGGTTAAAATATTGAATGTTTATTTCATCTAAATCGTTAAGAATGAATATTGTAGTAACCGTTATTGATTTGCGGAAAAATACAATTGACAAAGCTGTTTATATTTAGTATTTAATTTCTGATAGAATTACCTTGGTGCGGGATACACTAGGCGAAAATGTAACTTCGTATTGATCGCACGGAGTGTAACCCAATACTGAAATGTCATTGTGACCATGATAAAATTGAAATGGTTCTATTTCGTTTCTCCCATAAGTTAATATACTCGAAACAGAATGCGGGTAGCGCGACATTATCCAAGTATCTTACCTACACAATTTTTTAAAATCTTTCCTTAGAAAAACAGACTTAGATTATTTGACCGTGATTAATTTGGTGGCTGATATGATCTCCAAGTGGCGGCATGTATTTGTAAGCTGATATTTCCTAGGTAAACTGTGAAAAATTGATCAGTATATAAGACTTCGGCGATTAGATTTTTTTTCAACTATGCTAAATGCAATTCATCAAACAAAGATTGTTTGCACAAGGTTGATAAACGTACTGCTAAATGTGTGTCTGTATCTGCCTCAAATCATTTATTACAAACATCCATATTCTGGAATTCACTCAACAACTCTAAAAATAAGTTATATTGTAAATGCCACTCAACGACGATGAAATGATGAATGAAATAAATAAACGATAAATGAAGCTCAACGGCCAAACTAAATAATCTTATTCGCGGGGTGGGAATTTAGGTGCACCATGCAGACATGAATACATATAGATTCATAAGAACGCAAGGAGATATGCAATATTTTTTTGAATAAATTGCACAAAAAAAATAATTTTAGTTGTAGGATTCTAAATCTGAAGATTTTACTAAAATATAATTTCATGACGGAGGGGCATTTTTCATTCACGTTTAAAGTTAAAAAGTTGAGTTCTTCTCTGTAGAAAATCTAAACTTTTAAATCTATATGGAAATGTATTCGAAATGTAAATGATGAATCAATTAAGACTCAAAAACTCTTGGTTAATTTTTTATCTGTTTTTTATTTTATAGAAAGCAATTAAATGTTTTGTATTCAAATTTTATCTGTGCATCTGTTTTAACGACCTATATGTACACATGCATCGGCAATATCTCATCGTAATATATATATATATATCAGTGGCGGCGCGTCAATAGGGCCAACCGGGGCATTGCCCCGGTTGTTTTTTCGGTATAATAAAAAATATTCGAAAAATACCTCAATATCGGTTGCATAGACTGTCTACACTAGCCATATTCTCCCGACATGGTTCATTTTTCGCTCGCAAAGCCTTCGCCGAACGTCGACGGGGCGACGCCGATTTTACCCCGGTTGCTCATTGTATATCGTATTCTCTCTTTTATCTTCCACTCGCCGCGTTTGTCTCGTTTGTTTTCTGTTTCTTTACTAAATCATCGGGCCGATCGGGCTAGCCCCGAAATTATGACGACACAATGCCGACGTTTCTTACAACAACGTGTTGACATATTCACGCATTCCTTCTCGTTCGTTGGTTGCTTGAAGAGTTGATAGTTTCCTCGCCTTCGTTTTTGTCGCTTGTTTCGCTATTTGAATCAGTTAGAGACCTTTAGTCCATTGTTTTCGATTTTCCACATTCCTTTTGAGCTCCTCACTTCTTTCCGGCTTCGCATTTCTTAGCCTTAGACCTCATAATGAATAAGGTTGATGCACTACTTCGCACTCCGTTTTCGCAGCTGCCGCTGGAACAAAAATTAGAGGTACAACGTCTTGGGCCTTATCAACCAAAAAATTGTTCACTGGAACAATCCCATGACGGAGGAAAGCGTCGGCGTACATTCTGCGCAGAAACTTGGTATAAAAAACACGAATGGTTGTGTTACAGCGAGGACAAAAATGCACTTTTTTGTTTTTATTGCCTACTTTTTGCTACCGCCCGTGACTCACGTTGGTGTAAATTTGGTTTTAGAGATCTTAAACATCTTTCCGAGCGTGCCAGGGATCATCAATCTTCTATGGAGCATCTGGACAATGCAGTAAAATACCGAACATTCGGAAATGTTAATATTGCAGCACAGTTGGATGAAGGACGCGCGGTTTCTATTCGTCGGCACAACCAAAACGTCGAGAAAAACCGCCATGTTCTCGGTCGATTGATAGATGTTTTGAAGTTCATTGGTTGTCACGAGCTGTCCCTCCGTGGGCACGATGAACGGGCTGGCTCTTCTAATAGAGGGGTATTTTTGGATATGGTGGAATACACCGCATCCCTAGATACAGTATTGAGAGATCATCTTGATGCCGCAACTGTTTCGAAAGGGACATCTAAGGATATCCAAAATGATTTGCTCGACTCAATGTATAAAATTTATTTACAACATTTGGCTCTGGAAATTGAGAATTGCCAGTTCCTTTCGATTCAGTCTGACGAGACAACTGACATCACGTGCGTGATTTTTCGGTTTGTGAAAGATGGTAAACCTACCGAGAGATTTCACAGCTTTGTACCAATCGTTGATCGCACGGCTTGCGGGATATCGGCTGTACTGAAAGAAGTGTTACAGCCTTACAACGCGAAGTCAAAATTGATAGCTCAAACTTATGACGGCGCGGCAGTCATGAGTGGGTCGAAACATGGTGTTCAAGTTTATATAAAAGAAGATTTTCCTCATGCGCATTTTTTACATTGTTATGCACACCAATTTAACCTCGTTATTAAAAATATGTGTCTTGATACCCCTCTCGTCCGTATTTTTGTGCAAATGTTTCGGGGTTTTCTTCATTTTTTTCCGTTGCGCCGAAGCGCTCTGACCTCCTTCGCCAGATATGTAGCCGCCGTCTCCCAGCTTGTGCACCAACACGTTGGAACTTCCAATCACGCGTGGTGCAGGGCGTGTCCGAAATTAGGTCTGAGCTCATTGAGTGTTTCAATGGCATTCAGAGCTCTCCGGTTTGGGACGAACGCTCTGTGAGGGAGGCGGCAGGTCTAAAGCGTCTGCTAGAAGATGGTGAGTTTTCATTTTTCTCGCTTTTTTCTCCACAATATTCTATCACGTGGATGTATTATACGGCGCATTGCAGTCAAGGCTAATGGATGGAGCGTCTGTGCAGTCGTGTATTTCAGACTTCTGCGATGCTGTATCTCGTATCCGGGAAACAATAAAATACGACGACACATGGAGTGCTTCTTTACGCCGCGGGCAAACAACGCAGCGTTTGATTTTGTCTGCAAAGGAATGCTGTGACATTCTGGTGAATCAAATAGGCGATCGTCTGCGCACTGAACACCTTGCCGCGTTCTCTTTGATGAACCCCAAAAATTTTTCAAAATTTGCACGTCAATTTCCCATCCATTTGTTGGCTACTGTCTCCAAATTTTACCCCATGATAAACGTGGGTAAATTGGAAAATGAATTGCGATGTATATACACCAATCAAACTTTTTTGAACATCACATCAACTTGCGCGCTCTATGGGTTCCTCATAGATAACACTCTAGTAACTACCTTTGCGGCGTCTGCAAAATTTCTGGACATCATTTTGACGACGCCTATTTCTTCCGCCGACGCAGAGCGAACATTCAGCACGCTGAAGCGTATTAAAACGTATCTCAGAAACACAATGAAGCAAGATAGATTAAATTCCTTGGCTGTTTTATCCATTCACAGAGACGTTATTTCTGGGATGCATGACTTTAATCAGCGCGTTATTGAGCATTTTGCTTCCAAGAAACCGCGGCGTGTTGCATATATGTTCAAGCAGTAGAAGTCTAGCAGCATATATATCTATGAGTGAGCGACGCATGTCCTTATCTTTGCATTAACTTTCCTTTCTTCATAGTAACGTTTTAAACCTTATTTTAGGTTTTGTCTGCTTTCCCGAAGTTTCTGTTAATATGTCATTGTATTTATCTGGTAAATATTGCCTTTCCTTTTGAAAGAGGTTTCAAAATAAACTATGTCTATATTTATTAATCCCTTGACTTGGACCGGTTTTAAAGACACTTTCTTATCGTTAAAAATTGTTGCTTTTGCCGATTGGTTGTTACCGATGGAATGGTTTTATACTCATAAAATGATGGGAGAACTTACAGCGCTCATCCTGTCCCCGTAGATGGGGGTGACTTGGTCCCGCAGTAGCTTGCCCCTGTTGTCAAAATGACCACGCGCCGCCACTGATATATATATATATATCTATGTATCTGGTTGTTTGTTGTTACAACTATAAACCGTAAGTTGATTTACTTCATTAATTTAATTTTAATTAATTATTTTAATTTTAATTTAACAATTAATTTTAATTAATTTTTGTTTGAAAACTGATAATAAATGTGAAATCATTCAACAACTATACAACTATAAACCGTAAGTTGATATACTTCATTAATTTAATTTTAATTAATTATTTAAATTTTAATTTATTAATTAATTTTAATTAATTTTTGTTTGAAAACTGATAATAAATGTGAAATCATATGGTTTGGCATGGTTGGCAGAAAGTGAACAAATGAAAACGCTTGGAGACAAATTGGATTGAAGTCTCCAACGAATAACAAATATTCAACTTTCTATTAGTTATTGAACAGGATAAAACATCATTATGTTCCGTAAATGGTGAGTTGACTAAGTTCACATAAAGTTGTGCAAGGTTACCGATATCGCTGCCGGCTCTGCCCCCTAGCGCTCCAAGTTCGTCTGACACTACTTTGTGGCAGGCCGTAAGTCATCCAGAAATATTGCTGTAATAATACGTAACATATAAACTATATATTGGTTATACAATGTTTGTTGAATTAAGAATGGCCTCGAAATAAAGTCAACAATTGCGGCTAATAGTTAATCGTTGAATAACGACTTAACTATTATAATTTCAGATTGTTAGCTTTTCATCAGGATCGTTTGTTGTGTTCGAAACGCATAACACATTTCTTCTTTCACTTGCCATCTTGTGCAGTTTACTCAAAGCGTGGAAAATACGTCACAATATTATCAATATATAATATAACTAATGTACGAAATGGTTCTCCCGTAATATGTGAAACAAGATGGCGGACACCGGAACGTAATATGTGTACCAGGTCAGGGTTAGGCCATGATTTCACTTCGATTTACCTTATTTCAGTTCTATTACGAGTTCGGGGACTAGCCAGGTGACTCCTGTAGTATTTGTACCAGAAATTATGGCCTAATCCTAACCTGGTACACATACTACGTTCCGGTGCCCGCCATGTTGGTTCACATACTACGCGGGAGCACCTACAAAATATCACTCAACACTACATACCAATGCAATTCTATTAAACTTGCTTGTTAACTAACTAACACTCGATCTAGGAGTTTTCTTTACTCCACATATTTGTACACGCACCAGTACCAATTGATCTTATTATATACTCTGGCATGGATTTTTGACCGTTCTGACTGCGTGAAAGTCTCGATAGCAGAAAAATCTCAATACAATACACAGATAGGCATATTCGCACAATTAGTCTATTTTAATTGACATGAGAAGATAATTTGGAATTATTAAATCTAATCGGGGAAAATTCAATTTGTGATTTTTAAAATTAAATAAAATATTCCATATTCTGTTTATCTATAAACGGCCAATATTTGCTACAAAAGCAGACACGCAATGTGAAAGCTGTGAATAACTATAAATGTTTATTCAACGGAACAACGTTTTACTTTCCTGGTTTAGTTAAATGTTGCCATAGCCAATTTGTGTTCTTGCTCAATTAAGCGCCCTTCCAATGATTATATACATAAAATGCAAAAAGAATTGAAACTTTGTAAAAAAAAAAAATGAGATTTGAAAAGACCTCAGCACGTTTAAAATGGAAAATTAGTAATTATCAATTAGGGTTCGGTTAGGGATGACTGGATAATTAGAATTTTTTTTTATTACAGTTGCGGGGGTGTCTTTTTTCTGCAACAGATCCAAATATGTTTTACACTAAAATAGTATGCTGTTGGTAATTAAAAACTTAGAAACTTCCGTTTTATTTATTTTCAGTTTATTTTGAAACTTGCTAAAAAGTTAGTCATTCCTGTCGAGACAAATGTCAACGATTGAAGCTGTATTGACATGAAGGTTCATTAAATGATACGTGTATCTACTAGGCTAGATTAGCGTTTTCATTTTCATCTTGTTCTTTTGTTTCTTTATCCGCTCTGTCAATGGTGCCGTTATACCATGATTTTGCAAATAGAATCCATGGTAGAATCAGCCAGAATACTCTAGCACATGTCGCACCGAATGCGCCTCCAAATCTTGCACACAGAGAACCTATGTGAGGAATATCTTCCAATTTTTTGTCTTCGTTATAAACAGCGTAGATTATGGCTGTGGCAAGATCCATGAAGGCTGAAATTAAAATCGATTTTTCAAATATATCATATGAAATTACACTCATAAATTAGAAAAGAATGTCAATCAGAACCCTTTGCATTCGAATATTTTCGTCTAGTTTTTTGTTTCGAATAAATTTTTAGTGAGTATTTTTTATAACGACAAGCATCAAGTTTGTGGGGAACATTTGGACTAGGAAATCTTTGTTTAGTACGTTTTTATTAAGATGGCCAACAGGGTTTAAAACGTTGTATAAATTGGAGAGATCCTAAACTCTAAATAACCAGCCACGATTATAGTCAATGATCGCCAAATATTAATCGTAAAATCATTTCAAAAACGTATGGTGTCTATATTAGTATCTCTAGTATCGCGCACAAATTTTAAGTTAGGTCATTATAACGTTTTGGAAATACTTATAAGATGAATCAAACTAAAAGTTATTTTAAAACCGATAATACATGAATAAAGGCTTGATAGAAATATCATACCGTAGAAAATAAGCATAGTAGAAAACAAGCACCTGCAATGGATTCCAATGTAACAATGGTCACAAAGTGCGGTCTCGAACTTTCAGAGCAACACTTTTTGATGGTGAAAAACCAATCAACGACGACAGAAAGGCTGCAAGAAATGAAACGAAGTGATGCAGAGACAAGTAATAGACCAAATGCAACTTTTTCGTCGATTCCACGTTCTGAAATGAATGGAATGAATTATAAGCGGTACCAAAAAAATGGAGTGAGATGAAATACGTGTTTTTTATGAATTCATAAACTTTTGCATTGTAGAATTTATTAAGTGAGGTGTTACTCAAATTATACCAAGCGTTTGATATTAAACATTGTTTGTTTTTGCTATGCCATTGTCAAATATATTTTAGATGTTCACTGTTTCGTAATCTAATTCTATAACTACTCTTTCAGCCAGTCTGGGCAGTCTGAAGACCGATGACCGACAAACATCCTATTTATATTTATACTTACTAAATGATTTGCAATGCGTCTCTTGTTCAGTGTCATTGCATTGTACACAACTAATTGAGCTTGTGCAGTTGACTTCATTTCCAATACCGCATAACTGTGATAGCCCTGAGATGCACTTTCGTTGTTGGCAACGAGCCATTTGTTTGATATAATGGTCACAATTGTCGATATCAAGCTGTAAATCGAATACCCGCCAATAATACTGCACAAAGCTTGTCGAAGCCTCTTCTTTCATTACATTTGTTAACATTACATTCAGCTTCACAACAATCGTCGATTTTCATTTTTTGCAAAAAGACACTGAATATTGTACAAAAATAATAATCTGTAGAAAAAGAATCCCAATATTTGGGGAAATAATTGAATCGACGAATTCATAACAATCGAAGATACGACAAGTACCCGAAAACACGATCCCATTACAAATTTATTAGGCATTGGTCGAAAATTTCTTTACCATTTTAGTAAAATTTCTGGCATTTTTTCTATTGCACTCATATTTCTCATAAAATATATATTGGTTTTATTTAGCTAATGAAGGAGTATAACCCTGTTAATTCTGATTAAAATCCGAAAATATAAATGGACTTAAATATATAATCATTCACACCATTTTGAAATTGTTGTAGAAATTCGACAGCCATCTTGCAAATGCCCTAACCTTTCAATCGCCTGTGTTTAAGCTCCCAGATCCCTTCGTGAAAAATATTTTGTTTTACTAAATATTCATTCCATTTCTTATGTAGATAGTTTAATTTCACTCAAACTGAGCAATATACTGCATTTATCAATAAAGCAATCTCAACTTCAACCGCTTGCTTAACTTATTACCTTGCGCTTGCAAAGTATTTGCCGACACGAATGTAAAACGAATTAACCTCAGATTGATTCCGGAAAAAACAATTTAAAAAGGCGGGATCGTTCAATTTTATTACGGTCAGGGAAGTATGGACCCTTCATAACGAGTATTCATAATCCTATACTTTAATTCATTTTGGCATTTCAGCTTGACATTGTTGTTCGTTCATTGTCATACAACGGAAACAATTTGGTTTTGGATCAATGCGCTACCCTCATCCTTTACGCATTGAAATCCATTTGAAGAGGATGGATTTCAATTGAGAGCATGTATTATTTGATTTAAATTAGAGCCCAAAAACATTTCAAATATTCAGATACTTTCAGTTATGTAGATTTATTTGTGACCAACATTACAATATTTGCATTCGGGAACACTGTTACAATTCATGCGAGCAAGGAGGAAACTTTTATGTCGAGACTTTGGTTGCACTGTTCGCTGCTTTCGTGCGAATCAAATACAAAATATTTAAATGCATTCGGGAGTGAATTGAATTGCGAATTGAGAAAATATCACAAAATAGTAGTGATGCGTGTTTAGTGTGATAATTGTAGACAAGTTTAATTAGTTTGCTTTTTATCTTCATTTGAAACAACGCCTGAATTATTAATTATCTACATAAGACCATACAAAAGTATATGAATTGAAAATGACTTTTGAAATATTTCAGTTTTCCTAGCTCACATATTTCAAAGGAAACTACGATGTCTATGGATCACACAAAAAGATAAATACAATTTTGTCGAAAATAAGCTTATTATTTATTACAACAACGATGTGTAGGGTCAGAGAATATTTATACCTTAAAAACAAACAAAATGTGGGAGTGTAAAAACATTTATTTTTCGCGCATTCCCCATTGCCGCTTTAGCATTTTTTGACAATTTTAAATGCTTTCTGCTGTGTATATGAACATTTGCCATTCTGTGATGGCTCGGACAACAAATCGCTATGAACGCTTGCCCAAACGTGTGGTAGATTACTATTATTTAGTCAGTTCGAAAAAATAAAAATAATACCACTGATAAGTGTCAATAACTATCCAGAAAATCACGGAAAATTTTAAAGCCTCGACTCGCTTTCTAATGAATCCATTATTTTATGCACATTACCTATGAGCTGATTATAAATATAATATTGAATGTATATGTGAAGGCTGCATGTCTGATCTAACCGCATAGACCATAAATGGGCTTGGAGAAATTCCGTCGCTCTAGAAGTATGTGTACCAATATGGAGGTAGCTAATTTTGTTCACCTATTTTACATAAAGTTGTGTTTAGGGATTGCAGCCTATGGGCCGGGGGTGTATTCACTTACCTAACGCAGACAGTCCTGAACTCGTAATTGAACTAAGAAAAAAAAATCATAATTTAGGACCTAACCTGGTATACATACAACGGGAGTACCAAAATTCCCAGCAAAGAAAGTACAACAAAGATTCATCAAATTTCAGTATTAAATGTCACTGCTTTCTAATTTAGCAAATAGGAGTATTCAGGCTAACATAACCAGTCTTTTTAGGGTAAATGAGGAGCTTTGCACCACTTTCATCGAATAACATCATTATCAGGCGAAACTCTAAAACAAATGTTTTCACTGGCTACATGTTGAATTATTCTTTATTCATGTTTATTTCGGATCACATTGGTATCCTCAACATACCTTTGTCGTTTCATGCATTTTGGGCAAAAAGGTTATGATCGTCATATAAATGTGTCTCAGTGTTCAATAAGCACAGTCAGTAGCGGGCATTTTCGATTGTCTGTGAATTCTGGTTTTCTATTCGGTATTACTTATCGATCCCGATCGGTAGATATGTTGATAGGTATTTGTTTTTCTGTTAGACATTCGCGATATCTCACGAAAGCTAGGTTGCATGTGCTTTCATCATATCTCGGACCAGAAGTCTATTGATTTTGGATAAATTATTTGTATATCATTAACGGAGTTTTAATTAATTAGTGATGGGAACACGCGGTGACGCTAGTGAGTCGAAGTGAAGGATACACGCCACAAGATCGATAGGTGGGCGGTTTCCGATCGCTATATTGTGTAAAGGTCTGTCTAAAACAATGCTCGTCATCGAGGTGTAGTCCAACCTTTTCGGTGTGTACACGGGTGTATAGGGATACTTAATGTGATGCGAATAATCCTACCAGTATGCCAGTCACAACCACATGTCTCAATGTTTAACAAACACAATTAGTTTTTAGTGGGCAAATTTCGAATCGTGGGGCGGATTTTATTTCGCATTCGTTATTTGAAGGTCTGTCTCGAACGGTGCTCGGCAACTGAGTGTACAGCACACCCCAGGGTGTAACCAAAACTATAAATGGTGTACCATATTAATAGGATGTACAGAGTTTATTGGTATCATCCTTGTCATAACACCTTTCAGTTCGATTCATTCTTAACATGTCTTTGTCGTTTATTGCATTTTTCACAGAAGATTAATGTGGCGTGATTCAAACCCATCCGTAAATTATTATAATAATATAAATGTGTCTCATTAGTTTTTAGAGGGCAAATTTCGATCGTGGAAGGAATTTGGTTTTGCATGCGTTATTTGAAGGTCGGTCTAGAATGTCTAATAAACGCATATCTTTTTAAGTACCATAAACCATGTTTCCGTTTTATTTGAAATTCGAATTGTATTTGGTAGAAAAGAATACGAAAAAATCATTGCCTGAAGTAGGCTGTAACCTTTAGAGACAGTTATCATTACATTACAATTTGTTGATTCTGTGGAGAATGTGAGAAACTGAGATTGCGATTAAAGTAATGAAAATAATAACTTTCGTGGCCAAAAATAATATAACAGAATCAAAAATTACCTAATTACTTCTACGAAACTGAAAAAAAAAATTTAACATCTTCAAAGTTGAACTTCTATTTGTGTATTATTGTACCGAAAAATTTCAGTAATATAGGATGGTCTGCTCAAAAGTTACGGTATCTCCAGAATATGTTTAAAATACTTGTTTGTTATGTTGGGTACCATCCTGTACTTTTTATTTTAATTTTAATTACTGTGCAAAAATGAGAAATGGTTTTCGGTACATTAGCTTTTTTCCATCGCATGAGCTTTAAACTTGCTTGGGTCTTGATAAGGTTTCATTACACACTGTAATTGCATAGAAATATAAGTGAGACGGCAATGGAATCGAAATTGTATCGGATCTTACTTTAAAGTCAACAAAATTATATTTTGTTACGTTTTTGAATACCAATGCAACAGAAGATGTATCTAGTCGATTGCCACTACACATGACGTAAATTTAATTGAGCAGATTCAGAAGGAAATAGCAGTTGACACTCATTAAAATGCATAATGAATTTTGTGCCCCGCCCCCACCTACGCTAACGTCACACTACGCTACGTCAACGTCACTCACAACACGAATCTTGAGCCCCACGCTTCTTACGTCATGCTGATGTTGACTGTAGTTTCGTCCGGCAATGATGGTTATTTGCGTATTGAACGTCTTATGGCGATGCGCTCTTATAGATCAGTGTCGATAACAGTGAGGTATTAAAATTCTCCCAAAGGCAGGTCATATGATACTGATTAGATCACTCATGTGCTTTCTCAAAGTCATTTGCACTAGTTCAACACTAGCATTTGGAGCTAATCAAATTTTTTGTTTGTCCACAACTCTCTGTAAACTGCTGTGTTTTAAGGGCATTTTCAGGACAGATCCTAATTTATTTTCTAATATTTAATGTTCATTTACGTAGGAGTGTTAATGTATATATAATACTAAAAAATCCGCATCTTTTATCGCATTGCGGAAGTTCCTCTACATCGGCATGTTCACCAGTGTTCAGATTCAGATTCAGATATTTATTTTCGTCATGCAAAAATAATGCGCCGATATGAAAAAATGAATAAATATTATAATGTAACGAATCAATTGGCAGGTAGGAAACGTGCGTCATCAGGTTATTAAAATGTATCCCTCGTTGTGATCGCAAAAGAGGTGTTTACTTAACCCAATATTCAATATGCATTGTGTTGCATTATTATTCTATGTGCGTTTGTATTAATAATATGGTATTCGTTTTGAGTCATTTTCTTCGATTTCATTCAATTTGATATCAAATCAATCTCACAGAGTTCATTCACTGGAAAGGTTTTTATAGTCAATATTAATTTAAAAGGGTGATATTTTTACACCAAATAGGATACATGGTTTATTTAAACCCGTTATAGGGCCTACGGTCATTTCAATGAGTCAATTATTTCATAATAAATTCTTGCGTATGTCGAAATAATACTACGTATTGACCCTAGAATGCATAGTCAATCTCGAAGCGTCAGTCATTTTGCTTGATGAGGCGAGCCAGTATGGAAAAGAGGTTTTCAGAATGAGGTTGAGGTTTGGCATGAGAAACGAATAAAATTTTGTTGTCTTCGTATTTCAATCTCATAAAAGTTACAAATCCTAATTTAAAATTGTAGTTGTAGTAGCTATAATATTTTAATAGCAATGAGGAAACCATGGCTCAATTCTTTTATACATATATATCAGATTGGTAGAAGTGCTAAAAACAAGAAATTATATTTCTCCGCATGAGAGAAATTGTGTCTTGTCCAGAGGGCAATTGGGACTTGTAATCCGGCAGAATCGGGCCTTAACATTGTTTTGGGACATAAAGTTTTTTTTATTGTTTAGATATAATGCATATGACATATATAATGTTACCCAGGTGGGTGTGGAGTATATAATGTTGAGCGATCTTTCTTAAGTGGATTTAAAGTATTCGATCCAAGATGACGCACATCCTGAACCCTAATCTGGTAAACATACAGTGTTCAGGTTATGCGCTTTTTTGCTACGAATACTTCAGGAGCGCCTTTTTGTTAAAAACAATTATTTTATAACTACATGGTTTAGTTTTGCATACATAGTAACATTGAATCTCCTTCTAATGTCAGAAATTCAATTTTAGTAGAATAAATGGTAGTTTATTTCACTAATAAAAGCCAAGATCCATCGACAGCATCTAGCCACTTTCTATTGCGCTCTTCAAACTACATTTGCGTTGTCGCGCGCATTTCGTATACCTTGTTTAAGCTTAGGGACTTGGGAAATATTGGAATATTGGAATTGGATTGGAATATTTGACCTCGTCTTTCACTCCGTACATGGCAATGTAAAACTATCCACTGGTATCTAAAAATGTGTAACGTGTTTTCTTTTGGAAGAACCGTAACCTTTCAGTGCTGCATTGACTTGAATTAATATATTCTTGTGGAGATAGAAGGTATGCCTATGCGAAACCGAGATGTGCACCGGTTATGCCAACATTGTTGAGTCAAACGTTTTGAATACTAGTACATCGCACATATTTTCCTGCGTGCTCCGGTTGTACGTATAGTAACGCGCACATTTTTGCGCACATGCATCAAATTCCACTTGATTATTGAGCTATAGGTTTTTGACGAGTTTTTGTGTATGATTTCATTCCATGGAATTTGTATGCTGTTCTAAAGAATACTAGTTTAAGCAATTTCATTCATTCAAACCGCGTGTTAAGAGTAAGTTTTGTAATATTGCTTGTTGGTTTCCAACATCCTTAAATCAGTGTTGCCAGTAAATCTTTAATACAAAAGAATCAGTAACATCTGCAATAAAAACAGCAGAACCCACTCAAATGACAGGTGGGGGATGGATACTCTTAGTATCTGCTTAGTGTCCCTTAGAGTCTTACCAGTTTACATGAGTGCCAATTGGTATCTAAGCTCAGCCAGAGACAAAAAGTTTCGGACTGCAGTTGGCGTGACGAAATGTTTTTAAATATATATTCTACAATAAGATTATTTGATTGCATACTACTGAAAGTTCCGCCTTATATGTCTTTTACCATTGCACTATTCCTTTACTGATATTCGATAATATGACGCTCATCTGACATAGTTCTTAAAGTGTGTAGATGGGTATAATCTTTTCCACGCTGTTCATATGGGAATGCGCGAATATATATAAGAATTGCTAATATTGGTTTGCAATGCGATAAAATCCCATCTTGGCATTTCTGCCTCTCGCAACTGCTGCGTATTCTTATCGGGGAAGTTCTGTGGCGTGGTTATCAAACGAAAAACATGGGAGTATTTTTTCTACTTCTCTACTACTATCAAACCTTAACATTTTGTGAAAACTTTTTTCCATGCAAACTTTTTTTTAAAAATTCCCAACAACTACAATTAAGTATGTTATTAAACTTCCTAAACAAACACATAAAATCATCAACAGATGCATATCACCAAGTAGATATTGCTGAATTGATCTTTATTTTACCATTTTTTATGTAATTCTTTTTGGTAAACCTGTTATCTATCGTAAATACAGCAATATTGTAGTGTGACTTTCTTGGCCTCACATTTTTGATATTTGTAGTTAGAGCTCTTGGGGCTCTGTCAAACAAAGTTACATACAAAATATTGGTTGTAAATTGCAAAACATGATCATGTTGTTGGAATAACTTGGCATTTTACCACCCGTATATTATTCATTGTTGAGAATATTAATAAAATCATAAAATTTAAAAATCCGTTTTCGTGAAATTTTTGTTGTAGCTGAATTCCAGGGACAGCATGACATCAGGCAAGAGAGGCACGGTCGCCTCTTTTGGTTTATGACAGGGTTTCTTAAAAGGGCACCCCGTCCTCCTTGGAGGCCGCTGATCGGTTATCTGGGAGCACGAACAAACAGATGGAAATGCGAATATATAATACCAATGTATTTTTATAAAAGAGAACAAGCAAAAGTGTTGAGAGTCTTTGGTAGTTTGGAAAGCATTGGCATAGAACATTAGAATGAACTACATTCTTTCCCAGAGATATACTATGAAAGTGGCAATTTTCTTATTCCTGTTCTCGTGATATCATTATCTTTCACTGCGTCGTCGTGATCATCCCGCTGCATAACAATTCTCGCTAACAAATGATTGACTGTTCTTCACCGGGTGTATATCCACTTGAAACACTGGCGACTGCATTAGCAGGCTTGTATTGTTAATTGCAACAAAAACGGGTATTTTGAAATAGTACTCTTTATTTTACGCGTATGTTTCGACAGTATTTCCATATACTGTATACGGGTTGCGACCCAAAGCTGGGCTCAACAAATACCTAAAAGTTATTGATTTTATTTCCTAGTAAATTTGGTGCTTGCGTAGTCTGTGCACCAAGATTGCGCACAACCTGAACATAATATTGTAACAGGTTATGATTCAGGTTTTGCGTCATTATGATACACATGTTCGACGAAAAACACTAATACAAATATCTCAATAAATACCTAAAAGTTATTGATTTTAATTCCTAGTAAAGTTGGTGCTTGAGTAGTTTGTGCAACGAGATTGCGCACAACCTGAACATCGTATTGTAACAGGTTATTGTTCAGGTTGTGCGTCATTGTGATGCACAGGTTTGACGAAAAACACTAATACAAATATCGAGCCGTAAAAAAATTGCTCAAGGCTGCAAACTCCACACCCATGTTGAAATGATGGGCAATGACCCCAAGATGAATAATCACAAATAAATAAAACTTCATGTCTGAAATCAAACTTGGGCCAAAAAGGTCCCCTTATCTGCCGGACTATTGGTAATGTAGTAAAGATATATGAAATATAAAAGACGAGCAGATAGATTTTGTTTACATCTGAAACAATTTTATTATTACTGATGATCAACAGAAACTGGTGTATTATTTGTAATTGCATCAATTATAATTGCTGTGGTTTTAAATTATGTTACAGCGAATTGCTCCATTTTTATACACCTTGCGCAAAATAAAAGCAATCACTTATATTTATAATGTGTTAGTTCAAGATATTTATGGGTATATTATGGGTCGGTGGTCGTTCTATTACAACGTTGTCATACATGTTTCGCTTCAAATAGTTCTGAACATGACGTCATTGCTAATAAGCGCTACTGTGTACTTTTTAAAGATAACCTGGACCACCAATTTTATCAGAAAACTCCGAAAATGTAAATATGTATATTACACGAACATCATGACTGGAAAGTTTATAATATTATTTAAGTAATTTCTGCTGAATTTTTTAAACGCTGTCAATATATTCCGAACTTTGACCTAAGGTTGCTCGTTTGGTTCAAAAGAATAATTTGTATTTGTATTTTTTGGATTTTCAATGTAGGATTCCTGTTAGCAGATAATAAAATGCTGAAGACAAATTACACAAGTTATTCAATATTTCATTTTTAACATTGTTTCCTTGTTTTAAAAAGTTTCGCAAAATAGAAATTAACGAAATGATTTTCATATCAATTTATGGGGTTCTACTTTTTTGCCTTACTTATTATACACTTGGTGTTAAAGTTCCTGGTAAGTTTTTTTTTAGAAAAATAATATTAATTCATTGTTTGAACAAATGAATTTCAACTAAAATATAGTTCAGATTTAGTTTTCTGTCGTATTGAAAAAAGCAAAACTTCAAAAGTAGTTTTGAATACAAACAATTCCTTTGTATTAAAGACGAAGTTTAAATTTTAAACGTTACACATAAAACATTTTTAAATATTTTTTTGCTTTGCTTATCTTAAGGTATTTCTAACAAACGTTTGTTTCTTATAGATGGAGTGTGCATCAAGAAGTTGGTCAACGGGAAATTAGTATCGGTGGGAGATTGCCAAGTAAGAAGCTATCTCAAAACCCTTTTAATGCCGTTGGTGTAAAGATGTTCAAAACGCCGCTCGACTGCCCCAAGTGGTTTGACCCTTTCAAGGTTTCACCCTTTCAAGATTTCAAGGGCAAAAAATCTAAAAATCAATTTGTCCATTACTTGAAAAGCTATCCCGCCAAAAAAAAATATTTATCAACAACAACAATTTAGCAAAATAATCAATAAGTTCACTTTGTGTCTTTCAAATGATTCTGGCAGATTACGTTGTGTTTGAAACAAAATATTAGACAATATTTCTTGTTTTGCTTAATTTGAGGAATACTATAAATACAAAATCTGATTATTAACTATGTTTGTCTCTTTTTTACAGAAAGACGACGGTTCTGGTGAGTTTTATAAGACCTATAATGATTATCAATAAAATATTGTTAGTATAATCGAAGACAATCTACGCCACGGTAATCGCAATAATTTATTTAAAAAATCACAAACTTATTTCGCAATGTCCTAAGATACTTAAAATACATAATTGAGTCAAATAAACCAAGGAGAATTTGCAAATATGGCCCATTCATTAACACTCAAAATTCATATTACTAAAAATGAAGGTACTACATTGACGAAGTATGAAATTCTCTACCGCTTTCTGAATGGATTCGTTTGCAACATGTTTAAAATTAAGAAGCATTATATTATATTTTAGAAATTGCTGCACTCATAAAAAAGAATCTTGCTGAAAAAGGTCAGATGAAATTATTATTTTAAATGTATGACTTTTGATATTTTATGTCAATTTAAAAGCATATATAAAATTAATTCCTAATTCAATTTATCTTGTTAATATTTCTCATCTCAAGTATTAGTAATCGATGTTTCAGGATGTTTTTCTTTACAAAAAATCATGCGAGCCAGGCACATTTTTAACACTAATATATTTACTCGTTTTACCCCTTTACCAAAAGTAATTTGTTACAAAGCTAAACTTTCGAAAAATATTGCCATGATAATTTTAATAAATATGCAAAATATAAACCATATTTACAAATTAATAAGCTTTTTTTCAAAGTTTTTCCATCAGATTGCACAAAAGTCATTCGTTCCAAAGCAAAGGTGTTGAATGAAACTGGTGGCGTTTTTGATATTTATCCAGAATCTGAAGATAAACCAGTTGAGGTTTATTGCGATCTTAAAACTGACGGAGGCGGTTGGATTGTAAGTTAGTTTTTTTATCTTTGTTATTAAACATTGATTAGATTTGATAAACTAGTAAACTCGAATTCCGGCGATTGATTGAAATTTAACATGATATCGTGTAGAAACGCTGGTAATATATTTGTTAGATTAAGAATTCTTAGACTTTGTGCAATATTATAAAATTACTGATAAGACCACGGTTAACAGCTTCTTGGCATTATAATCTGTCAAAGCAGAACTAGATTTTATGCCACCGGGTCCCAATAAAACTTGATAAACACATTTTGGAATTATTAAATACATTATTGTTAGAAGCGGATATGCTTCTAGGAAAACGATAATAGAAAAAAAAAATATAACAAATTTAATTTTTTAAAGGTTTTTCAACGTAGACGCGATGGTTCAGAAAACTTTCGTAGAAACTGGACAGATTATGCAAAGGGATTCGGGAAATTGAACAACGAATTTTGGTTGGGTAAGGTAGATCAACAATTAATGTAAAATCACAAACTGCTGATCATGAGGTCGTGGTGACTAAGAATATATTGTTGCCTAAATATTTTTTGAAGAGACTAACTGATTAACTCAGACTCTTTGAATTTGAATCAAATGTTCTGAATTATCAGAACGGCAATATTTTAAATTATAATTTATAAAGTTCCAATGAAAAATGTACAAAGAAGAAATTATTTAAAAAAAAAATTAGTTTCCAAGTTATAAATTACAAATTTCTTCTAAATATTTTACCGCAGACAATGATTTTAATTTTATTTCAGAACGTATTGGTCAGGAATACTTATGATAATTTGTATGCATTTTGATTCAATAGTTTGAACTGTTCCTTCGTTTTGGTTTTATATCTCTTTCTTTGTTTATAGTTTTGATGTTATTTAATTACAGGTTTGGAGACAATACACCAACTGACGAAGAATGCAAACTACGAACTCAGAATAGATTTGGGAGATTTTGAAGGAAATACCACGTATGCTAAATATGGGTGAGTAGTTTAACTATTAGACCAAGAAATAAAAGTAAATATTGGGTAAGATTAAAAAAGAAAGAACAAACAATTTACAAGCAATAATTTCAATATTCATTGCAATGTGTCATTGCCTATTTTTACTGAAACAACAGAACATGATTTTTGAATGACGTGCGAATTCGGCAACACCAAAAAGCAGTCATTCAGTCTATGTTCAAGAACCAGTTTATACAAATGTAAATAAACATAAAAATACTCGTTGATATCATCTATCTGAGAAAATCCACTTGAAGTTGCACGTTTTTAGAAGTAGGTTAAATAAAGGGTAAACCATAGAAGTTCATTGGAAGGCCAAAAAAAAAACATAAAATTAAGTAGTAATGCATTTGTTCTAACATTAACTCCTAAAACCCTAAAAGAAAAATGCGCCAGTCTCGGGAATTTTAAAAACATTGGTCATTGAATGGAGAGAAAGCAAGAGATCAAAGTTTCCTTTTTGTTTATCATTATCATACCTCGACGAAACTCTCGCTTCGTAGACTCATCGACCACAAGATATTTCATTATAGATGGTTTGCACTCAATCCAAGTAATTGATCAATAATTTTGGCAATAGCGGCATTCATGTTATGTGTGTTGTATCTTATGTGAGTATCCCGATTTTCATTTCACTGTTTGACAAGTTTTGTTCAAACTCCGAGGACTTAATATGACTTTCAGTAAATTTGAATTTTAAAACGTCATATTTTTTTTAATTTCCTTTGATTACCGCGAGTTCCAAATTAACGAGTCGCGCTGACGGTCCTACAAATGACTTTTAAGTTGCAACGAATTACTCTACAGGATATTCAATATTTCCTCCGGGCGAGACAAATATCGATTGAAAGTTGGAGATCATTCTGGACCAATCCAAGATGAAATGTTATATCACAACGAAATGCACTTCACCACAGAAGATTTTGATAACGATGGATCCGCGGGAAATTGTGCACTTGATCGCGAAGGGGCATGGTGGTTTGATAATAGCTGTGGTTATCTGAATTTGAACGGTATCTACTATAAAGACGGGAGAATCGATAATACTGGGATATATTGGTGGTTGTGGAAGGGAGATTTTCATTCTCTAAAATTCACTGAAATGAAATTAAGAAAAAAAATTTAACTTCGCAAAATGAAGCATTTGTTGTATTTTTCAAACCAGCTAAACAAAGGGGAAATTGACATTTAAAAGTATGTTACAGTTCTTGCATTGGAAGTTACGCGACGATAGCGTAAATTTAGCATTTTTTAAAATTCTATAACTATCAATATTATTATTTCGTTGCAGCCATTCTTGTTTTGCCGTGTTCCATTTTATTATTATATTTGTATATTAAATTTACATGGCGTCTGTTGCTCATCGCTGTTTTCAAAAACAATAATCGATAACTTAAGTTTCAATAAAATCTGTATTAAAAATTTTAACGCATGCTGGAATATTTGAAATTTAATCAAGTAGAATTCAACCTGTCAGCAACGATTATTCACTCAAAAAAAAATGTTTTTGACTGCGTGTGGGTTCATTATTGTAACATGATCGCATTCCAAAAGGCAACATGCATGGAGATCATAAATTCCCATGAGCAATATTTCCGGCTTATTCTTATTGGTTGTACATTTTTTATCTAAATACATAGGTGGCTATTATGCATTTCAGCTATTCATTGTTTAATTGGGGAATATTGGAAATTGACACATATTAGTCCGTCCACCGCAAAAGCTTTCTTCTAAACATGTAATATGTAATAAAGTCAACGCTCATTACAAAAATAACAAATATTCCAGCGTATTATGACTAATTTGAATTTTTTTTTATTAAAGCCGAATATATTAGGAAATTTTATGCACTTAAAATTCGAATAGTTTACCACAAATAAAGCCGTTAAAAAATCTCTTGCTTTCTTTAACGTATAATAAATTTGCTATATATGAAAGTTTTGGTAGTTCGTAATAAATTTGAAAAAGTTTTTTTCAATATTCAAATTACAACTGTATTTTTGAGTACAAATTATTATGTGATGATACCTATGATGTTATTATAAAAAAATATCGGCTAGTTTGAAAAGCAAAAAAAAAAAGCGGAAATGTTTTGTTGTTTTTGAAATGATAAAAAACATCAGGTCTTCAATCGTTTTGTCATATTAGAGAGCATGTTTTAAAATGTACAGTAAGTTTCAGATGGTGTACTGATATTCGATAATTTGAAATGAACCAGTTTTTGAGACAAAATAGTACAATTAATGACGTCATTTAATGATTGAGATACTTGTGTATTTATCAGAAAATAAATTGTTTCATAAATAAAGCTAAAGTCACATTTCTGGGTGTTGAAAAGTGGACTTATTGCATCTGATGGCTTCTATTAAATTAATTATACTTTTATACTATATACATCGACTAGACAAGTGATTTCCAAAGGGGGCGAAAACGATACAAAGGGTGCGAAAAAGCCGGAGGGGGCGATTTTGCGTAACCATTTTTCTTCGACGGCTGGCTCACCGAGCATTTGATTACTGTACTCTGCATGCGTTCGCAGGTTTGAATCCCATGGACAATAATTACACACGAGTGGATTGTTGAATTCCTTTCCGCCGTAAGGTAGTTCGCGTAGCTCAGGTGTAAGCAACCTACGGCCCGCGACGCTGTACTGAATTATAGCGACAACGGTGTTTTGACGATGAATTAATTTTTTAGTCTACGCCCGAGGAGTGGATTATATTTTTTATGTAACAGAATATATCGTGAGACACGTTCAGAAGAAGTTATATTATATCTGAACAACATTTAGACAAATTGCCACAAGCAGAAAATTTGAGGCTGAGAGCAGGTGCTCAATAGCACAGAAAATATTCAAATGGAGCACCAAGAGATTGTATTATTACTGATGACCAACAGAAACTGACATATTATTTGTTATTGCATCATTTATAATTGCTGTGATTTTAAATTCTGTTACAGCGATTGCTTTATTTTCATACACATTGCGCAAATTGAAAGCAATCACTTATATTTATAATATGTTAGTTCAAGATATTTATGGGTATATTATGGGTCGGTGGTCGTTCTATTACAACGTTTTCATACATGTTTTGCTTCAAATAGTTCTGTACAAGACGTCATTGCTAATAAGCGCTACTGTGTACTTTGTAAAGATAACCTGGACCACCAATTTTATCAGAAAACTCCGAAAATGTAAATATGTATATTACACGAACATCATGACTGGAAAGTTCAAAATATTATTTAAGTAATTTCTGCTGAATTTTTTAAACGCTGTCAATATATTCCGAACTTTGACCTAAGGTTGCTCGTTTGGTTCAAAAGAATAATTTGTATTTGTATTTTTTGGATTTTCAATGTAGGATTCCTGTTAGCAGATAATAAAATGCTGAAGACAAATTACACAAGTTATTCAATATTTCATTTTTAACATTGTTTCCTTGTTTTAAAAAGTTTCGCACAATAGAAATTAACGAAATGATTTTCATATCAATTTATGGGGTTCTTTTTTTTTGCCTTACTTATTATACACTTGGTGTTAAAATTCCTGGTAAGTTTTTTTTTAGAAAAATAATATTAATTCATTGTTTGAACAAATGAATTTCAACTAAAATAGAGTTCAGATTTAGGTTTCTGTCGTATTGAAAAAAGCAAAACTTCAAAACTAGTTTTGAATACAAACAATTTCTTTGTTTTAAAGACGAAGTTTAAATCTCAAACGTTACACATAAAACATTTTTAAATATTTTTTTTGCTTTGCTTGTCTTATAGTATTTCTAACAAACGTTTATTTCTTATAGATGGAGTGTGCATCAAGAAGTTGGTCAACGGGAAATTAGTATCGGTGGGAGATTGCCCAGTAAGAAGATATCTCAAAACCCTTTTAATGCCGTTGGTGTAAAAATGTTCAAAACGCCGCTCGACTGCCCCAATTGGTTTGACCCTTTCAAGATTTCAAGGGCAAAAAATCTAAAAATCGATTTGTCCATTACCTGAAAAGCTATCCCGCCAAAAAAAATATTTATTAACAACAACAATTTAGCAAAATAATCAATAAGTTCACTTTGTGTCTTTCAAATGATTCTGGCAGATTACGTTGTGTTTGAAACAAAATATTAGACAATATTTCTTGTTTTGCATAATTTGAGGAATACTATAAATACAAAATCTGATTATTAACTATGTTTGTCTCTTTTTTACAGAACGACGACGGTCCTGGTGAGTTTTATAAGACCTATAATAATTATCAATAAAATATTGTTAGTATAATCGAAGACAATCTACGCCACGGTAATCGCAATAATTTGTTTAAAAAATCACAAACTTATTTCGCAATGTCCTAAGATACTTAAAATACATAATTGAGTCAAATAAACTAAGGAGAATTTGCAAATATGGCCCATTCATTAACACTCAAAATTCATATTACTAAAAATAAAGGTACTACATTGACGAAGTATGAAATTCTTTACCGCTTTCTGAATGGATTCGTTTGCAACATGTTTAAAATTAAGAAGCATTATATTATATTTTAGAAATTGCTGCACTCATAAAAAAGAATCTTGCTGAAAAAGGTCAGATGAAATTATTATTTTAAATGTATAACTTTTGATATTTTATGTCAATTTAAAAGCATATAAAAAATTAATTCCACATTCAATTTATCTTGTTAATATTTCTCATCTCAAGTATTAGTAATCGGTGTTTCAGGATGTTTTTCTTTCCAAAAAATCATGCGAACCAGGCACATTTTTTACACTAATATATTCACTCGTTTTACCCCTTTACCAAAAGTAATTTGTTACAAAGTTAAACTTTCGAAAAATATTGCCATGATAATTTTAATAAATATGCAAAATATAAACCATATTTACAAATTAATAAGTTTTTTTTCAAAGTTTTCCCATCAGATTGCACAAAAGTCATTCGTTCCAAAGCAAAGGTGTTGAATGAAACTGGTGGCGTTTTTGATATTTATCCGGAATCTGAAGATAAACCAGTTGAGGTTTATTGCGATCTTAAAACTGACGGAGGCGATTGGATTGTAAGTTAGTTTTTTATCTTTGTTATTAAACATTGATTAGATTTGATAAACTAGTAAACTCGAATTCCGGCGATTGATTGAAATTTAACATGATATCGTGTAGAAACGCTGGAAATATATTTGTTAGATTAAGAATTCCTATATTTTGTACAATATTATAAAATTTCTGATAAGACCACGGTTAACAGCTTCTTGGCATTATTATCTGTCAAAGCAGAACTAGATTTTATGCCACCGGGTCCCAATAAAACTTGATAAACACATTTTGGAATTAATAAATACATTATTGTTAGAAGCGGATATGCTTCCAGGTAAATTATTGGACACGTTTAGTGGCCATAACGATCGTTTCAATATTATGTTGTTGTTGTTCTTGTTCTTTGACACGTTTTTAAAAAATCGCTTTTCTCTTCGAATACTGGACCAATTGCTTTGAAATTTTCAGTGGTTAAAGATTAATTTCTTCGCTAGAAAGCTATTACTTTTATTTATTTCAAAATTATGCGTGAATTCTATGAAATTTGATATTTCGTCTAAAATTTTGTTGTATTATTTTTTTATCCATGGGAACACGGATTTTAGTCAGTGTCATGACTGGCTGTACGTTTTGATTCTGCAAAATTCTTGCTACTGGAAATTCAGAACTTTTTTGAGGGTACCGGTAGCGTCAAAGGTACCGGTAAAGACTGATTCGCTCTGGTCTAACGTGTCCATATATTTGTGCGTAGCTCTCTTGTATTAGCTCATGACGATAGAAAAAAAAAATATATAACAAATTTCAATTCGTAAATTTTTTAAAGGTTTTTCAACGTAGACGCGATGGTTCAGAAAATTTTCGTAGAAACTGGACAAATTATGCAAAAGGATTCGGAAAATTGAACAACGAATTTTGGTTGGGTAAGGTGGATCAACAATTAATGTAAAATCACAAACTGCTGATCATGAGGTCGTGGTGACTAACAATATATTGCTG
The DNA here is from genome assembly GCF_013122585.1 of Styela clava. Taxonomy (NCBI): domain Eukaryota; kingdom Metazoa; phylum Chordata; class Ascidiacea; order Stolidobranchia; family Styelidae; genus Styela; species Styela clava. Next base: position 19,763,936 of record NW_024102834.1, on the reverse strand, counting down.
CCTAAATATTTTTTGAAGAGACTAACTGATTAACTCAGACTCTTTGAATTTGAATCAAATGTTCTGAATTATCCGAACGGCAATATTTTAAATTATAATTTATAAAGTTCCAAAGAAAAATGTACAAAGAAGAAAATATTTGAAAAAAAAATTACGGTAGTTTCCAAGTTATAAATTACAAATGTCTTCTAACTATTCTACCGCAGGCAACGATTTTAATTTTATTTCAGAACGTATTGGTCAGAAATACTTATGCTAATTTGTATGCATTTTGATTCAATAGTTTAAACTGTCGTTTTGGTTTTATATCTCTTTCTTTGTTTATAGTTTTGATGTTATTTAATTACAGGTTTGGAGACAATACACCAACTGACGAAAAATGCAAACTACGAACTCAGAATAGATTTAGGAGATTTTGAAGGAAATACCACGTATGCTAAATATGGGTGAATAGTGTAATTATTAGAATAACAAATAAAAGTATATATTGGCTAAGATTAAAAAAGGAAGAACAAAAAATTAAAAAGCAATTATTTCAATGTTCATTGAAATGTGTCATTATTGCCTATTTCTACTGAAACAACAGAACTTAATTTTTGAATGCTGTGCGAATTTGGAAAGACCTAAATCAGTCATTCAATCTATGTTTTAGAACCAGTTTATACAAATATAAATAGACTTATAAATACTCGTTGATTATCATCTATCTGATAAAAAATGCAACTGGGGCGCACGTTTTTAGAAGCAGGCAAAATAAGGGGGTAAACCATAGAAGTCCCTAGAAAGGCCAGAAAAAAATATAAAATAGATTAGTAAAGCATTTGTGTTAAAATTAACTCCTGAAACCCTGAATAAGAAAAAAGAAAACTGCGCCAGTCTCCGGAATTTTAAATATACAATCCTCCCAAATTTCCTTTTTGTGTATCATTATCATACCTCGACAAAACTCTCGCTGCGTAGACTCATCGACCACAAAATATTTTATTATAGATTGTTTGCACTCAATCCAAGTAATTGATATGAATAATTTTGACAATAGCGGCGTTTGTGTTATGTGTGTTGTTGTAGCTAATACAATTATCTCGATTTCAATTTTATTATTCGACAAGTTTTGTAATAATTAAATAACGGGGTTCGCGAAATTTAACATGACTTATAGTAAATTCGAACTATTGAAACTTGATACTTATTTTGTGCAATTGATTTCCGCGAGTTCGAGATCAACGGGGCTATATCGGGCAGGTAAGGGTCGTCAAAAATAACAATTCAGTTGCAACGTTTTAATTTTACAGGATATTCAATATCGCTTCTGGAAATGACAAATACCGATTGGAAGTTGGAGATCATTCTGGACCAATCCAAGATGAGATGGTACACCACAACAAAATGACTTTCACGACACAAGATTCTGATAACGTTGGATTCACCGGAAATTGTGCACTCGTTCGTAAAGGGGCATGGTGGTTTGATAATGGTTGTGGTTATCTAAATTTGAACGGGATCTACTATAAAGACGGAAGAATTGATAATACTGGAATATATTGGTGGTACTGGAAGGGCAATTTCCATTCTCTAAAATTCACTGAAATGAAATTAAGGAAAAAAACCTAACTTCGAAAACGCATTTCTTGTATTTTTCAAACCAGCTAAACAAAGGGGACATTTAAAAGTATGTTAAAAGTATGTTACAGTTCTTGCATTGGAAGTTACGTGACGATAGCGTCATCATTTTTTTAAATTTATAACTATCAATATTATTATTTTGTTGTAGCTATTCTTGTTTTACCGTGTTCCAATTTATTTTTATATATGCTTATTAAATTTACATGGCGTCTGTTGCTCATCACTGTTTTCTAAAACTACAATCGATAACTTAAGTTTCAATAAAATCTTTAATAAAAATTTAACCTGTCAGCAACGATTATTCACTCAAAAAAAAATAATTTTGATCGCGTGTGGGTTTATTATTGTAACATGATAGCATTCCAAGGCAACATGCATGTAGATCATAAATTCCCATGTGTAATATTTCCGGCTTATTCTTATTACTTGTACATATTTTACCGAATATCCCAGGGTATTATGACTAACTTTAATTTTGTAATATTAAAGCCGAGTATATTAAGAAATTTTATGCGTTTTAAATTTGAATAGTTTACTACAAATGAAGCCGTTGAAAATCAACTGCTTTCTTCAACGTAGGCCTATATATATTAAATTTGCTATAAATATGAAAAAGTTTATTTTAGTATTCAAATTACAACTATATTTTTGAGTTCAAATTGTGATGTGATGATACCTATAATGATAATATAAAAAAATATTGGCTAGTTTGAAAAGCGAAAAAAGAGGAAATATTTTGTTGTTTTTGAAATGATAAAAAAAACATCAGGTCTTCAATCGTTTTGTTATATTAGAGAGCATGTTTTAAAATGTACATTAAGTTTTAGACTGATATTAAGTTGTACTGATATTCGATAATTTTAAATGAAACAGTTTTTGAGACAAAATAGTACAATTAATGTCGTCATTTAATGATTGAGATATTTGTGTATTTATCAGAAAATAAACTGTTTCATAAATAGGGCTAAAGTCAGATTTCTGGGTGTTAAAAAGTGGAATTATTGCATCTGATGGCTTCTATTAAATTAATTATACTTTACCCATTTTTCTTCGGCGGCTGGCTCGACGCTGTACTAAATTATAGCGACAAAACGGTGTTTTGACGATGAAATATTTTTTTTAATCTACGCTCGAGGAGTAGAAGAATATATCATGAGACACGTTTGGAAGAAGTTATAGTATTCCGGAACAACAATTAGACAAATGGCCACAAGCAATTTGGAGTTGAGAGCAGGTGCTCAATTCATATTCTATTTGAGAGATGCATCACTGCTTGATTTTTATAAAAATGTATCTTTGTAAAAAAAAAAAAAATCAAAATTTGACAAACCATAAGAAAAAATTCAATTCAATGTTTGGAAGTACATATGTGTGCGAACAATTATTTTAGAAAAAAATAAGATTTGTGATGCTCATTTAAAAATTGCTCCAATCTTGGCTTCATTCAGTGTGACGCCGATGTCGAAAAGCAATCAAGCGAGATGCAGCAACAAGACAGTGTCACAATAATTGTCATTTGTAATTTTTTTTCTTTTTATAAGACAAATGAGTTGAGTTCACGAATTGTCGCAGTCTTCGCGCGATGTTCCTTTTTACATTTCAAACAACAAGGGCGGCCCGCCAAGACTTGCAACCCTTATTTTTGGTATAAATTATTGGATGGGGGGTGATGGTACAAAAAAATTGATTGGGGAACCACAGAACTAGACTATCAGATAATAAGTAAAGTCTTAAAAAATACAAAATTTATCAATATTAAAACTTATTCAAAGCCCTATTCTAGAATGTGGATTAATGTGAAAATATCTAACTTATGCAACAGAAATACATCAAGATGTAAAAGAAAAAGTTGTTATGGACTAAAGAAAGGATGGATATCTATGGCCATCAATTTTAATTTGAATAGCATACTCTTGCGGTGGTGCATTTGTCTGTAAACTAGTTCGGTTAAGATCTTGTGACTTATTCTAGGTTTGGTTTACAATCTTTTTTCGTTCTTGGCCCATTTTCGTTGAAAAAAAAATTATTGTGGCCCATTAAATTTTTATTGCGAGAGAAAACCACACAAAAAAAATCAAATTTTTCTGCAAAAATGGAGACTGTCCCTTTTATGATAAAATGAAAATTACGATTCAGTGGCAGAAAACAGCATCGTAAATCCTTGGTACTACAATCACAATTATGGTAGTACAAATAAAACTAGCAATTAGTAATAGTTCTGTGGCTCACCTCAAAATATTTTCATGGCTCACTGGTTGAGAACCAGTATTCTAGGAGGAGGAAGATTAAGACATATTCTGAGCCAGGGACGGCGAACCACTGACTCGCGGGTACCGCGTTTTATTCGTGACCCGCGAAGGCACGATTAAAATAAAAAAAAATGCTAACATATCAGTCATAAAACTTGATAAAAGCGGCCTTAAATTAAATTTAACACTAACTAAACTCTTATAATGTACCGTCAGTTGGGCAGTAAGGGCTGCGATCGCTCAAACAGTCATATTCAAATTGTTAATTTTCCGGGCCGGTATGGTGATTTTCAAAACCGCTAATCTTGGGCGCATGTCTGCACCGCTGTGTGCCCGTTATTTAGCTAGTGGCTATGACATCGTTTATGACATAACAATGCAATTGATCTGTTCATTTCTCGCAACGTCTTGTCTTTTTCGGGAGTGCATAAGCAGACTGTTTTAGGGGTTATACGAGAACTAGATGCTACTTTGCATTTTATTAGTTTCTCGCCTACAATGTCGTCTGGAAAAAAAATGTCTTTCAGACTTGAAATAAAAACCTAGAAATCTGAAATAACAATGGGACAGTGTAGAAGTGCCTTGATGTTGTTGAAACCTGATCAAAAAATATAACACTATCAGAGTGGAATTCCCTCAAAACTCTTTGGAATTGTAAAATATTTTGCCGATTCCTAAACGTTTTTGGTAATTAATATGCGTGTTTTCGTACCCTGATTTCATAAAATCGAGTGCGATAAAAAGTCCCTGGTAGGAGTGCTGCATAAGTAATGCCTAAAATTACACAAAAACCAACAGAAGCTTATAAGATTTGTCTTATAGAAGTTTCTTAGATTTCTTAGATACAAACATTGATTAAATATCTGTGACCCAGTCATTTCTGTTCCGCGATAAAAGTTTAATTTTTGACCCATTCATTGAAAAAGGTTCGCCATCTCTGTTCTAAGCAAACAATATTTAAATACGAAAAATGGAAATTGGTTAAATATTTTAGACCAACAACAGTTCAGCCATAATTTTAAGTCCGAATTAATCAATTTGGGAATAGTTTATTTTCGTTTCATGGAAAGTATTTTTTTTACACTTCTCGTAAGGTTTAGGTTGATTTACGTTATTTAAACGTAAAGATGTAAAGGTCGTTTATCCATAAACAAAATATTTCATAAGCTAAAAAAGCAATACTGATTGAATTTTGTTTTAAATCTTTCATTGTTTTATTGTTTGTTTTTGTTTTGTTCGGTATTTAAAATACACTGTTTGACTACTAGTAAAGCTTTTTATTTCAATAAGAATTTTGTTGAAACTGTCTTTTAATATTCAGATATTTCTTATCTTTATAAGGATTACTGACAATTTTTTGAAATCATGAATCATGAGTTTGTAGGACACTTTAAATAAATTTGATCAAATTAAGTTTTTTTATATTCAAAAGGCGATATTTTGGTTCAACTTTTTAAGATTAAAACATGTTTAAATTAAAGAATATTAAATTGTTGGGGGCTAACACAAAATGTAGATGCAGTAAAGAATCATTTAAAAATTAGCAGATTCTGCAAATAGCACGATTTTGATTTCACAATTCCTAATTTAAAATCACACTGACAAAGATTCCAAGATAAGTATTTTACGTGTATTCCGAGTAATTTTTGATAATAATATTTAAAGTATTCAAACCATTAGTAGGCTACAATGGCAAAGATTTCCAGTCAGACAAAGATTTTTAATGTCCTAATAATTGTTCAGTTTGGTTGTATATTAGGTCCTATTGAGTGAATCAGCATTGAAATCTATATTTCAAAGTAAACAATCACATCTTACATTGCAAAATAGCATACAATTCTTGAACCAAATCCGGCTACTAGATTCTGAAACTGCGCACATTATGAAAACTCATTTTTGATCCTATTTTTAGTCTCAGGAAATATAACAATCCTTGGACTAAACCGGGATATCGTGAGTCAGTGAGTATCATACTATTGCAATAGGAGTATACCATACTCAGTTCTATTGGTTTCAGATGAATAAAGCCGATGTAATGACCCGATAACATGACGCTCTTTCTATGAGTGTTACTGACATTATTTTATTTCGACCCCAATGCTCTGTGCATTTGTTTTTTGTGACGTCAAATGAACGATTGACCGACTGACTGCATTGATATATCACAGAACGCTTCCAGTATTTACATTTGTCTGAAATCTTCGGGAAGCGAAGACATCGATTTTATTTGAAAATGTTGTTTCGATACATTCTGTGCGTTGGGAGATATTGATTTAAATTTAGAAACTGCAAGCTGTGTTTTCCTATTGCAACGCGGCATTTACGATTTTCAGAAAACTGGAACAATGTAAAGCAAAAAGTAAAGGAATATTTCACGAAAATGAATCGAATTTTCTTGTTCGTGATTATATTGCTATGCACAGGTGAGATATGTCTTATGCTGTTTTATTCATGACGGGGCACAAGTGTTAAAACACATTTAGTAAAGATAAATAATAAGAAAAATAATAATGCGATAGAATTTTACTACAAAATGAAACTAGGTTTGTTCACCATTTCAAGTTGATTTTTAAAATCTGTTGCAAATGAACCATACTTATATTGAATTAAGTGCAAACTGTACGTGATTCAAAATATGTATTATCTCAGATATATCAGCTGTTGAAGGAAAAGAGTGCAGGAACACTGAGAAGACATTAGATTTGAGCGGGGAAGTGGAATCTCCAACAGAAGAAGCAGAATGTCTATCTATTTGGGACTATTGTTCATGGTGGTTTTATTTTCCAACTGATCTGCCCCATATCATGTTTCGAATGAATTTCACAACCAATTTTATTCAAACAGAGACTAACCTGGTACGGATGGGTGGCGACTGTAAGTAATAGTTGTTATAGACTTCATGGCTATTAAAATTAAACTGTAAAAGTAATGCATATCTAAACTTCTCTGATTGATGATATAGGTTCAAACATATTATCTTTATGTTGTAAGTATTAAAATTGTATTGTATAAATTAAACGTCATTAAATTTTTTGTCAAGACCACCACGCTAAAATAAAATCATGTCAAATCATCTTGCAATAAACGTCGTGTGCTGATGATTATTAATTCAAACTTAAATATATGAAATTGATATTCGAAGTGTTCTATAAGGTTATATGGGTTTTTCTTCGTATTAAGGTTGTTGGAGAGATAACATTAATTTCGATTCTATCGACGACGAAATATGTTGGGTAACGTACAACTCTGATCTCTGCTTGGACAAAATCAAGCAATCAGGATGCGAGACCAGAGATTGGGGCATCAATGTTTCTCGTACAATCGTTTGGTACAAATGCGAACCATCAAAAGCACAATTCAACTTGAGCTACGAATATATCGATTGCATAACAGGTATAGTAGAACTATCAGACGTTTTTTTGGATAGTTTTGTTGAATTGTTCTTGCTCTTGTTGCTGTCTTTTTGTTCACACAAAAATACATTTTTTACCGTTCTCTTCTAAAAATCTTATTGAATTAATAGGTCTACCAGAATGTTATTTATTTCATATTTGTCACATTTTTTGGGGGGATCGCTGCTTAATCGTAAATTTCGTGAAGTTTATATACTTTCCTGTCATCATTAATATTTATGCCAATTTCATTCAAATTTGAAAAGATTTTTGGTGCCTGGAGCATCATTCTTGGATCTAATATTATTCGGAAATGGCAATATGAATGATAGCTTGTAACGCTATATTTAGATGCGCTTAAAGTGAGACGGATATCAATGACAACTTGTCGAAACTCGTTGTGGATCTTATTACTATTAAAAAACTATTGAATTATAAAATCGGGGAAATAAGTCACGAAATATATTGTTGATGGTGTTAAGCATTCATTGTTAATATACTATCAATGATGCTTTTTCGAAACTCGCCGTGAATTATCTTTACCATTGAAAGAATGTTGTATTATAAGCCACCAATGTGCTTGTTACTTATATTCAAATATTCAATGTTAAATAAACTAACTTATTGTCTTTAGGGAAAAGAATCGAATCCCTGAAAACTGCGCAACCTACAACCTACCAGCCAACGAAAACAGTCTCTGAAACAGCTGGGAAAATAAAAACACCTTTCAGTCATTACAGCATAACAAGTACGGTGACTCGGCATGCATTATCTTCGCAAGCAATCGAGGATTACCAAGACGATCCCATGACAATTTCTCCTCAAACAATTGGATTAATCGCCGGCGGGGTTGTTCTGGTATTCCTTCTACAAATCACGGCATGCAAAGCGTATTTTTATTCGAAAAATAGGTGAGTCTAAAAGTATAAATTTTAAAAAATTACTTCTAAATATTATTTTAGTGCAATTAATTGATATTTATTTTTTATCCCGAAGCTTTAACTCATTTAAATATTTTTTATTTAATTATGAAACAAAATGAGAGTAGAACTAAGCGAACGTACAATAATAAATTGTGAAAATGATTCAATCTTGTGTTTCAAATTTATCAAAAATAATAAACACACACAAATGCATTTTGTTTTCTTCAGAAATCGGCGAGCACAAGAGGGACAAGATCAAATCAATACAGGTACTTTAAACCGCCCGTTACCAGTTCCGCCTTCTACCCTCCTTCACAAAGAAGTGAATAATCAATTACCCAGAACCGGAGCAGGAGCAACACCGCAAATCACGATACCGAATGATACCACGCAATATACGTCACGTCCAAGTAACAGCCAGGTATCGCCACAACCTGCCATGGCATCATCGAGTCAGAGTGGATATGAAGTCGTGAATCTGGAAAAGCCCGAACCCGATTACATTCCTATGAAAAGTATACGCTTTGTTTCTGCAAATATTTGACTCTGAAACGTAAATTATTTTCTGCCCTACTTCGACTGTAAAATTGAAATTTCATTCTGCTTTCTATAAGGCCGAACGATGGGATTTTGGTCAGATCGCTTTGTTAAATTATGGCCTTTAAGCGATGAAGTATGAAAATTACAAATTCGGCTTCATAATGATTGGTAGTTTTGATTCCGATATATCTGCCTTAGATTGTTATTATCGTTCTTGTATAAAAAAGCATCTGATTAGTTATTATATTTTATATTTTTGTTTTTCGAAAATGTCGCTTCCATCTTATTTACGATTTGATTAGCGATACGACCATGTTTGCAGACTTTACTTAATTTAAGCGATATTGTTGGCCAAGAAAATGCAAAATCCAACAATTTTTATTCAACGTCGCTAATACTTTCTCAGATAAGATTGATAGGTTATTGTACTGAATACGGTCTGCCGTTACATCTTTGTGAAAAATATTAGTAAATAGCATATGGGGATTTATATCACGCCTGCGGTCATATTACAGATTATTCATTCACATGCATAGTATGGAGAGGCTATAAAAATTTTCTGTTACTTACTTACTCTGTTACTTAAATGTTTTTATCTATAATGTACTTGTTGGTTTTCATTTTATATTGACTCTTTATTCTGGGATGTAGTGAATAATGCAAGGAGACACCGCACATCTTCCTTTTAAATATTCCGATTACAATTCCGCATATATACCGTTTTCAACTATGCTATTGCTTTATCAAGTAGATGCATCTGGTTTTGTACTGGCTATGGTCTGTCTTCGTCTTCTGATTTTCTGAACAATATTACTAACAGCATTGGGGAATTTTTAATACTCCGATAGTCATAGAATAGTTTACATATTCACATGAAAACGCCAGACAATTTTCCGATTACCCTTTACAGCACTGGTTTGTTTGAATCGCTGTATCCGGGTTTCAAGCTATGGCATTGTTCGTCTTTTTGCAGCGTAGGATATTAAATCAAAGGGTCGTGAAAGGATATTATTTTACGTTTCTTTGATGCAAAAATTTCCCCGATAATTCAAAATACAATACTATCAACAAAAATACAAACTGCGATATCAAATTTCATCCCATTTTTTTTTATTTCCTTTAAACTTGAGGTATACCTATTAGAATTTATCCTTCTTTCACTTCATATCTTCGGATGCAGCTATTAAAGCAGTGCGTGAACGCGCAACTTCCTTTTATTCCAATTATTAGTGCGCAGTCACACCATTTTGGCATGAGATTTTAAATGCGACTTTTATTAATTATTTCATCAGTCATGGTTATTGCATTTGTAGATTTTGGATAATAAATCTGTTAGTATCATATTATTTCATTTTTATATCGGTTCCATGCACCGCATTGAATAGATATATCATGTTTATAGTTAAGGAGAATAGCCCCAATTTTTGATCAATTGGCAAGTTCGCGCTTTCAAAAACTTAAATAAGATCTATGCAAAAGAAAGAAGTCTTAATATTATTTTGAAAATTAATTTTCAAAATTACAATTTCTGATATATCTGCCTTAGATTAATATTATCGTTCTCGTATAAAAAAGTATCTGATTAGTTATTATATTTTATATTTTTGTTTGTCAAAAATGTCGCTTCCATCTTATTTACGATTTGATTAGCGATGCGACCATGTTCGCAGATTTTACTTAATTTAGGCGATATTGTTGGCCAAGAGAATGCAAAATCCATCAATTTTTATTCAACGTCGCTAATACTTTCTCAGATAAGATTGATAGGTTATTGTACTGGATACGGTCTGTCGTTACATATTCGTGAAAAATATTACTAACAGCATATGGGGATTTACAATAAGCCTACGGTCATATTACAGATTATTCATCCACATGCATAGTATGGAGATGCTATAAAATTTTGCGATTACTTTTTACAGCATTGTTCTTTTTTGACACTTTTAGACGAGTATTGTTTGCTGTTTGCAAACATAATACATTTTAATATTATAAATGTAATGAACGAAATGTTTTTAGCCTTTCTAACAAAATTTTGGGCGATAGTTCAAAATAACACCTTTAATAGCAACCGAATATATCTAATTTGTTCCCCTCGATTTCTTTTTTATTTTATCTATCTAGAATGTTTTTGTTGGTTTTCATTTTACTTCCCGATGTCCGATTTATCTGTCTGTCTGATTTATCTTTCTCAGAATATCCGTGTGTTAAAACATTTATTAGTTACAATTAAAACCTATTTGACCAATTATTATATTAAGTTTCGTGTTTTTATTATTATACTTGTATTGATATTTGGAATAAAACTGTAGAATAACTTTTTGATTGAAATTTTATGTTAGTGGGCATTTTTTATAGGTCTGAAATTTTGCGTTGTTGTGGGCGACACTTCCGACTACTTCAAGATCGCGCTGTTACAAGTTCACTTTATACAAACGCTGAAGATTTCACGTGTTTCGATATGTCGTCATCTCTTGTTCAAACACATGCAAGACATGAAAGTTTCAGTAAATTTCCGATTATTTTCTACAGCACCGAATCCGGAATCATTACATCCTGGTTTCACGCCACAGCATTGTTTATTTTTTCGCAATGTAGTATGCGATTGAACTTATGCAAACTTACAAGTCAATGAACTTTGACTTTTTTGCAACCGGAGCACGGAGCACGAGCTTTGTAATTCAATTATATATTCGAATGCCCCATCTGACAATACGACGAATGCTATCGTGGAAATTAATAAGAACTTTAAAACGAGGCCACTGAATTTTATCGAAATGTAAATGGAAATATTGCAATGTTGTGTGATGTCACAATACAATTACTGGTGAATGTTCATGAAAAAAATTTACTGGAGCAATTTTTTACTGAATTCCTGTTATTCAAAATCAAAGTATATCCACTGAACTAAAACTATTCTTTTTTGCCCAAACAATCTGCGTCTAAATTTTTTTATGCCATCAATGAATCGGACTGGCCAGAAAACAACAAAAACACATAATACCTATCTTTTTTATTCAAGAATACAGGATTATACGTATATACACAAATATTAATACGGATCAAGCAACTTTCTACAACATATCTTATATGACTGCCATATTTTCATGACCTACTCTATCATATAAGAAGAAAACAAAGTCTTGTCATACTTAGGCTTCGATCGATAATCAAATTTACTTTGTTAAAAAGTTCCAACCAATCTGTATTACTTTAACAATTTTTCGAAACGGGTAAGTCACGGCGTTGCCAATCCCTTTAAATATTTTCCATCCCAAACTTTCTTCAACTTCGACAGACCTGTGTTTTTTATTCTCTTCATTTTGTCGCTTAGCTTCTGTTGTTTTTTTCTGTATTTCTTCTTTTGCTTTTGTTGACACCGATGCTGGATAGCCTTCAAGTTCACTCTTTTTATCTTTGATAAATTGTTCCTTGAAACTGTCCAGAGCTGTATCAGTTGTTGTCACATTACTCAAAACCTATGAAGTATTAGTTTGTTTCTCGTCAATTAAATACTATTTTAAACTGGAACCCAAGCATTAACAAAAGATACAGAATGTAGATAAATAAGATGTGAAGCTTATTTTAATGGGAGAAGAAAATCCCGGGAAACACGAGTTGAATATCTAGCAGTAACATTCAAGATTAATCTGATTGAATCCGGATTTAGTTCTGTTATGTCAGTTTTGAGTCCATTAAGAACTTTTCATGAACTCGTTTCAAATGATTATAAATAAATCCTAATATTTCATTAGAGTCATATGGTTTTGGTAAATTGTAAACTCTGTATTAATTTTAATTTTCACTAAAATACAGCGCTATATTTTTTGTTGTTGGAGTATCAGATTCCAAATACCTTATTTTAATTCGTTGTTCACAAACTAAAATATTATATTCCAATGAATATATTAATATTTGATTGAACAATGAAGTATCACAAGGCTTCCAAACCTTTTTTCGATGTGGACCTCAAAATATTATCCAAAGTCGTATGGACATCCAGGTGTTTATTATACTTATCTACGTTAAATCATTTGCTGTTTCAATATAACTATTCAATTTTAGTGTACTCAGTATTGTTACCATATTCTATTTTGAAATGACAGGAAGAACCTGTGGACTGGGCTTGTAGAGTTTGAGCTTCTCAGTTCGCTTGGTTCTGGTACTAAGTTGGCATAATCATTTTAATAGCAATTTTAAATATTATAGGTCTAAAGCACTGTTATTAGTATAATTAAGATAGGTTTATTCAAATACTTAAATATTTCCAATAGAAAAACTCGCATAGAATCGGGCAGTTTTGCCATCGTATTTATCGCTTGCTACCCGGTACCGGTATCCAAAAGTTTTCATTTTTTTGATAAATTTAAGATTTCAACTCGTGAACACAATTGAATAAAAGACAGATTAAATTTTTAGTGAGACCCTTGTGGCTGCTTGTTATCCAAAAGCATAGTAGGCTCAAATCACTCGTGTCGAGCCTCTTTTTTGTATTATCATTTAAATTCACTTTATCAGTGGACTCCCAATGATTGCGCTGTGGGCCCCCTGAAAGTCCACCTGGATCACATTGGGAAGCCCTGGAGTATCACATCAAAATTTGTTGTCCAAAACTTCATACAGAAAAATAAGTAACAAAATGAATAATGCTGACCTCGTTCAATTTTAATTGATACTCTTGTGCCAGACCATTAATAAAGTTTTTCTGCTCGAGTTCCATTTTTTTCTATTAAATGAAAATAGATCACATTTTAAGTGATATTTTTTTAGAAATACAAGATTGTAAATTTGTTTTTATTTTGTGTTTCACTTCCGGGTTAGTGTACAACAAACACCTTTAGAAATCTACAGTAACCTTTAACAAAAACAAAAATTTTATACATTAAACAGAATAATGGAAACCAAAGCAAATATAAGTTAACCAGTACAAAAAAATTAAAACGTACCATATTGTCTTCATTTTGCTTATTTACACTTTTGATATGACCATCAAGCTCGTCGTTTAATGTATTTCGTTCTTTCTGTACAATGTCTAACATCTTTGTCTTCAACGATTTTGTCTCTTGGTCAAACAATTCCATTGCTGTTGTTTTTTCCTCCCCACACAACTCTTTCATTTCAGAATTGTATTTTTGAGTATGCTGAAATATAAGTAAGGTATTATAAATGGAACAGCGTATTTCAGTTACAATATTGCTTAAAGTCGTTTTTTTTTAAATTATAAAAGAAAAAATACGACGTCATGGTTTAAAATTGCTACGTCAAAACATTGTTCATTTTTGTAACAAGTAGAAAATAAATAAAACGTTTATTTTTTTAAACTAATTATAATTAGGCAATTGTGAAAAACTAAACAAGCCCATTCATGTCGGGACTGAATGTTGGCAAATAATGTCAATAAAAAATATATATGAAATGTTTGATCCATTTTTCTATCTTTCTACAGAATAAAAATATAAATATAGTTCTGAAACTTTGGTATGAACATATTTAGTTACACTCGTCCTACTTACATTACGCATCGCGCTCACAAATCGATTGTATGCTTTTTGTCTAGTCGTTTCAACTTTAGATTTGTTTGTGTCCTGTTTTACATATAAAAGTTCAAAAGAAATGCAAAATTAAAAATAAAAACTATATTTATCGAATGTTTCCAATTATTTATTTGTTCATTTCCATTCAACTCTTCATCGGATTTTGGCAGAGGAGATATATGTAACATAAGTTAAATATCGTTGAAAAAATATTAACATAGGAATTAGTTTGTAAAAAATAGGACAAATGTTCACGTGTTCTTGTTGCTGGAGCTTTACTTTAGCTTGTTCAGTCTTGTTGTTAATCTTGAATATTGAAAACTTATCCTCAATTTGTTGTCCCAATTCCTTTTTATTTCCATCGTTGATACTGTAAAAAATAATAAGCAGTATCTAGAAGATAGATGATGATTTACCACTGCTAATGAACAAATGTGGTTGTTTATTATTCAAGTATAGTATTATGTATATTATAGTACTATGTATATATAATAATTCAGTTTGTTACTGAATGACTCATTAATTTGATCATTTTCAACACACAATTTGCGAATTTTCCACTTGTCAAAAATTTTGGACAAAAGTGCTGTTTTGCAATTTGGAATATTTAAAGCTCACTTGTTGCTGCCTAAAGCACTTTCAAAGCTAGTTAAAGCCTTTTCTTTGAGCTCTTCGTGCTTTTTTGTTAGATATTTGTCGTCCGGAGGAAAGCAGTTTTGGGATATATGCTGTAATAAAAAAAATTGCATGAGTATGAATGATACAAAATACAGTTACACAGCATTGATAATAATAATGACTTGAATGTTATTAGGTTTATTTTTTTAAAATTAAAATGATAAAACAAAACGAATGCAATGAAAACAATTCTCAAACGGTTTTCGATAATATCAGGCATCACAGTGTTCGACGAATTTCTATTAATCACTCTAATGAATGTATTCACCGTGTTCATGTCCTCGCAGTACTTATTTACTGCTTCCGTTATTTCTTGGCGTTTCTAAAATTTGAAGAAAAAATACTTATTTTACAAGTTTCTTGACATATGTTATATCAGATGAACAGATTTAACACCAAGAAACGCTGGAGGAAAATTAAACCAATCAAACTGAAAATTTAAAACATTGAAGAAGTAGTAAATGTAGAAGTTATAAACAAAAAGACTGAATATTGAAAAATTATAATGAATTGAATGAATATACCTTAACTTAATATGGTCGAGTGACCAAGATAATTTATGAGAAATAAAATTCAGGTAGTGTCTTGTTTAATTGTATAATTAACCAAACCCCCCTGTTATTCACTATGACAAACGCGTGCCACCATTTGATTTTGAATTTCAAAAATCATTTTATGTCCCAATAATGATTGATATTTGTAGTTGATTAAACAAGATGCAAAGCAATATTTAATAACCTTTTTTTCGCAAGCCGCATTCTTCTTGTTTTCATTGTTTCTTTTGAATACTTTAAATCTATTATCCATCAATGATTTCAGATTTTTAAGATCTTTCTCAGTGTCACAACTTCTGCACAAAACATACACAAAAATATTTTGAAACTAGAATTAAGTAAATTTTAGTACGCTACGAATGCAATTAAGCAGTGGTCAATGTGGCCAATATTTGCAATAAGCGCAACCTAATTATTGTGAAGAAGTTGCTGAGACCACTGTACTGTTTTAGAGACAAATTCCTATTAAATTACTTTCAGAAATTGGTTTATCATTTTTTCGTTTTTTTTACACAACACTACCATAACAAAATTTCATTTTATCATTAGTCGAGGCAACAGGGAGCAGCGTTGCGTGCAATTTACGTTTTGCAGATTGATTTCAGTAGATTGAATATTGTGCGCGGAAATAAAATTATTTTTGGCGGGCACAAATGCGTAATTTGGAACCTTTAGTCTCTTCAGAAAATTCTGAACTGCGTCCTAGTTTGTAACATTGTGAAGTGTTCCGTACTCATTAACTTCAGCATTATGGAACTTGACAAACTCCAACCATTTCAATGTTTTTGTGGTGAAAATAATGGCCTTTCGTCGCACACTGGGGGTAGTTTTAATACCCCTGATCATCTGATAATTCCCTATATTGTTCAAAAACAGTAGTTCCAAGTATAGAGCCTTGTTCAAAGCATAGGCTCGAATAGGCTTCGTATAAAAATATATCATTCACCACTCACATGCTTGAACAAAGCTCCTTGAATTTGTCTTCAGCCTTCTTTTGAAATTTTGAATTTTCTGCTTGTAGATTATCGCAGAATGCATCATTGGTCAAAAGCTAAAAAAATATAATGAAAAAAAAAACAGTACTACTCATAACTTTTAATCGATGTTGCACCTCGTTTCAACAAACAAACTATGTAGAAGAGAACAAAAAATTATAACACTTAAAAAGGTATAAAAACTATGTAATTTTTTTGTATGCTTTAATGTACACATTTGACAATATTTAGTTTCGTAAAAATCTATCGATTAGCGATTTTTTATTATTTTTTCACTGAAAAATTATGCAAACGATAAATATTTTTAGAAATCATCATCTTGTTATTCAGACACTTATCAGTTTAACATGTTTTAATGAAGCACATGTGGAATCATCATCCAACGAGTCAAGAGGGCGCGGCAGCATCATTAGAGAAAATATGGTAGACAGTCAAGATTTTAGATGGCATAATTTAAACTTGAGTATTGATATCATTACCTCATTCATTTCCGTTTCGTAAATATTTAATGCTTCCTGAACAAATTGACCAGATTTCATTGTCTGCAAATAAGTAAAAATGTTTATGCAATATTTTGTTTATTTAAAAAATCCCAAATGAGGAAATATAATATGACAGAAGTACAGGAGTATGTCATTGTTATAGCTACCCGTCTTACGTCACAATGATGATAATGATTGAGAAAATAATAATCTCGATATACGACATCGTTCATGAATGAACGATGTTCTACCTCCTTCACTTCTTGCAAATGTCTGTTATTGTCATTGCTCTGCTTGTGAATGCTATTGAATCGCTCTTCCATTTTATTATCCAATTTTTGTCTGTACTCTTGCACATCCTCGTGTGGAAGACTTGGACTTCTGAAAAAATATTTAAAGTTGTACAAAAATGAACAAGTATTTATGCAATGACGTTTCAAAAATAAAAGCAGGTATATATAATTCAGCCTTGGTTCAATCAATCAATCATGAGCGTAGATTTATAAGAATAAAACTCAAGGATCCGGATTCAAAGATGTTTGTTTATTAATGTATGATTTCAATTTGAATGGTTAATGAGAGCCATTATCTTTAAGTATATCCTTATCGTACACGTTTGTAGTTAACACAAACAAGTAAACAAATTAGCATCGTCAGAAACTGTCCGGAATATAAATAGCATCGAAGTGTTGAACTTTGAAAGCTGGTATGAATCACTTAATAATAATAAATAAATAAAATTAATAAAAACTAGAGCTGCGTGCAGCTTTAACAGGCTTCCCACATAAAAAAAAAACTGAAGACGCGTTTTGCTCACTGGAGCGTGAAAGCGTGGTCAGTCATGCATAAACTTTGCAATTTAAGATGGGGGACTTATTATCTGCATGTGATGTAAATTTCAAGTCTCTAAGTAGTGTCGTTCTCGAGGAGAAGATGAAAATGTAAAATCCTATATTGCTCACTGGAGCGTATCGCCGAAGTCACTCATGCGTATCCTCGACATATCGTATCCGGAACATGTCCATTAATCATTGTTATGAATTTCAACCCAATAACATGTATAAATTTTGAGAAATCGCAAAAAAACTGAAGACGCGTTTTGCTCACTGGAGCGTGAAAGCATGGTCAATCATGCATAAAATTTGCAATTTATGATGGGGGACTTATTATCTGCATGTGATGTAAATTTCAAGTCTCTAAGTAGTATCGTTCTCGAGAAGATGAAAATGTAAAATCCTATATTGCTCACTGGAGCGTATCGCCGAGGTCACTCATGCGTATCCTTGACATATCGTATCCGGAACATGTCCATTAATAATTGTTATGAATTTCAACCCAATAGCATGTATCAATATTGAGAAATCGCAAAAAAACTGAAGACGCGTTTTGCTCACTGGAGCGTGAAAGCGTGGTCAGTCATGCATAAAATTTGCATTTTATTGCTAGCTGAGAACTTCTGCACATTTGAGGTGAATTTCAAGTTTGTAGGACCAATTTGAAAAAAAAATAATAAAAATTAATAAATAATAATAATAACATAAAAAAGAAACTAAGAAATAATAATAATAATAAAACACAGGAATACAATAGGTTCCCTGCTGACAAGCAGAGGGAAGCCTAATTAAATGACAGCGTGAATTCTTATAAATGAATTTAAGTTTGCTTAGAATGTATTTTTAGTAATCCACCACATCCTTGGCACAATATTGCCTGGCGCATCCTGCATGGTGGAGGTCGCTTTGCTGCGCCTAATATAGTCGGCAATTCTTTTCAAAGTTTTTATGCATAAATATTTAGGGCGTGAAGTCATGAAATCGTTAAGTGAAGTGTTGATTTTGCGAATTCCGTAAATACAATTAAGAATGTCTCGGTAACTATTGAAGCTACAAAATTGGTCTTGGTGTTATTTTATTGAAAAATAACGGAAGAAAACGATAAACATAATATCAATTAGCAATAATTAGTGCTTAACCCTCCGCTAAACAAAACAACCCTAAAGTACAAAATTGCTTTCTACAAATTTTTGGTCATTGGGACGCATATCATAAATAAGATTGGGGACGCGCTCTTTGGCGCCATCTCGCGGAATAGAACTTCAGTTTACGCCCTAAAAAGTTAACAAAATTATTTTTTACTGCCATTTTTATTTCCCAAATAGATTTCATTGCATTCTGATAAAGATACGATATCTTGTCCACAACCATTAAACTTACATATTTGCAATTAATCTATTGAAGCCTTTCGCAGCTTCTTCCTTGTATCCTTTATGTTTGCGTATGAAGTCATTATTCATTTCCCATTTACCATCTGAAGTAATCTGGAATACATCAAATGTCATAGTTCACAAAAAATTTCAAATGAAAAAAAAAACTGCTTACAAGAATTTCATCAGTTTTAGGCATCTTTGATACATAAATCTCGAGTTTAAAGTGATATTTCTATTCAAATATATCATAAGAAAATACTCATAATTAATAGAAAAGTTGAGTTCACACTAACATACAATTTTTTTTTTAACAAATAATGAACAACACGAATAATAAATACAAATAAACATTATCAAAATTTTCATCTTCGTCTATTTTATCTTTTGAATTATTAAAATTTTGTACAAATAACAAATTTTCAATTTGAAGGTTATTCAACTAAGATTTTAAAAATTTTAATATATTCAGAATATATTGGTGCAGCCACACTTGACCTAGAACAATTCATGTATCGGCCAATTAATTTTTGATAAATATATGTTACCTTGTTACCAATTCTTAAAAACTGGACTGGGGGTGGAAGTAGAGAGCGCGACAGGACGATTTCAAAGCAAGCTCCAAATATTATTTTGGAAAATACGACTCTGTGTGTGACATTTTTTCTTTTTTAAAAATGATTCTTCATATCTGGATCTTTGTTTAAGTTACCTGTTTCATCAGTCGATCATATTCATTCACTGCATTTTCAACGTGTTGTCCATATTTCAATCCTAAGTCTCTCTAGAAAAAATAAAATGGGTTATATTTCAGTTATATTTACAATAAACTATTTTTATCAAACTTTGTTCTGTCAACAACAATAAATATGAAAACAACTCAAATGTTGTAATTACATCCAGGCATATCACAATTAATTTTAGTAGCAATTATACTTTATGTTCATCACCAGAATGTTGATAATATACGCAATACTACACAAATTCACAAATTTCAAAACAGATTGCAAACAGCTTAGATACACTCTAATATTAAAATGACTAGACCAATGTTTATCAACTAGTGTGTCATGGCCCATTGCTGGGCCACTGAAAGATTTTGAGGCGAGCCACAAAACTATTAAAAATTGCTAGTTTTATTTGTATCACCAACCTTAATTTCGATTGTAGCACCAATTTAATGATGCTGTTTTTACTACTGAAGGGTAATTTTCAGTCTAATTATTAAAGGGAAAGTATCTATTTTTGCACAAACATTTCGATTTTTCTTGTAGTTTTCCCCTTTATATTAAAATGGCAACGGGCCACAAGAATTTTGACGTAATGAGAATGGGCCACGAAAGAAGTACCGTATGTCTGAAACAGGAAAGAGATATATTCAAATTAGGGGAAAGTAATAGATTCAGATTGGGGTTTAGATAATTTATTTGTATATTTGTATTTTTTTACGTTAAAATGAATTTGAAAACTCAAACATAATCGAGATATACAATGAGATTTTAAAAATGACATGTATGTAGAAAAACAAATATTAATTTCTTAATTTTCAATACCTTGTTGTTTTCATTAACACTTTCGATGCCAAGGACGTATATATACGTCATTTGGCGCCAACCGTTCCGTGCCATCAATGCAAAATGACGTATATATACGTCATTCGAAAAGGAAAAAGTTTAATAGATAGATGAAGGTCGAGTTCAGGTATTTGCCGTCTTTTTTCTTCTCTCTCTCTCTCTTGTTGTCAAGTTGGGGGGAAAGAATGACGTCGTCAGCCAATCGCGTCATTCAAGAAATACCAAGATGGAAGGAGGGTCTGCCATGAAGTAAATTATCAACTTATTTAGCATGGCCGAGGTACATATTAGCCGCAAATTATCATCAAAAATTTGTACGAGACCGACTAACGCCAACACACGGTTTCAACTTTTTACGGTGAAATGATTGAAAGGTGTGAGGAGAGATGATAATATTATCAATCATGTTACGAAGATGTAGAAAAACATTACTAAACCGGGAAATAATTCGAATATTTTTATATGCATGATCGTCGTCTCATTGGCAGGACGATGAAATGATTCAAAATGTTGGTATTTTTGAACGTTTTTTTAATTTTTTATCATTTTTGGGTAACGGATTGACGGACATCTGCAACGAAAGCAAATTTTATCGTCCTGAGAGGTGATATGTTACATTTTGAAATAATAAAGTGAGAAATTGATATTATTCGGAACATATATTTTTCTACTTGTCAGTGAGATATGATCCGAGATATAGTAATTTAGTGGGAAATATATTACCAATAACACAGAGCCCCTCGTATGCTTTCAGCTCATATTGAATTACTTCCGTAGCTATTGTATAACCATAATTATAGCAAAATATGCAATCCTACGATTTTGTGTCGGATGAACAAGTTCAATAAGCAGCCATGGCGTACTGATTACGTAGCTACGCAATAGCGATCACGTGTCTGGCGCCACGAAGACGGGACTACGTGCAGTCGAGACGACTTGCGTAGCAAATTGCGTGAGATGACAATTTCGGAAAATCGTGTTCTTGACAGATCAACTGACGAATTTCGATGAAGCTTTAACACTTTCGATGCCAAGATCAGTTTTTTCAATTTTACCGTTCCGTGCCAAGGTGAAAACGAGAGAGTTCTCTCCTATTCATTCTCTCTCGTATTTAGTTTTTGATTCATCGGGAAAGGGGCGAACCCAGCGGTGTCATCAGTTATCGTTCATTCCGACACTTCAGTCGTAGGTGAAAGAACTCACCTACACACGCGTATCTTGTCGGAATTGCTCTCTCATGCTATTATAACATAAGTTGATGATAACTTGTCTTGATCTCTCATTGCGATAAAGATTCAATTCGAACATTTTATTCAGCAATCAGAATCATTTTATTATACGAAAATATCAAATTTGAACAAAGAAAACAAAATCGTTTACTAGCATAAAAATATATCCTTCATTCGCTATATATTCCAATAACATTAATAATGGCCAATTATTGTCACTCACAAGGATAACATATTGCAAAATAAACAAAGTAGTCACATTGCATATTCATACAACTGTAACACATATGTATCTCTATGACCTCGTCACCATTACAATACGTCGAAAGTATTGAAATCGGCCTCTTATCTTGCCATAGTAGTGCGAGTAATTGTCCTTTTCGTATTGAGATGATTTCCCTTTTCTTTAGTTTTGTTTTTATTTCTGCTGGAAGTCCCTTCCGGTTTGCCGTGACTGTTCCCGTTATCGATGTTTTCCTTCGCTGCAATTCCTCGGCTAATGCGACAGAGTTATAGAGTCTAAATTAAAAATGAATATTATTAAAAATTGGTTGTGATAAAACAGTTTATGCAATTGATTGATATATCCGACAATGATTCGTTATCTAAAATAGAACGCAGTATGGCGCCGAGACGTAAATTATCTAATTTGTCTTATCAATACCAAATAATCAACATACCTATCAACAAATACGTGATATCCTCTATCCAGATGACTTTCCATTAGTTGCAAAACTAAATTCGAAGTTTTTGTGACGCCGGGTGGAAGTTGTTCCAAGTTTGGATTACCATAATCTATTTTTACATTGAAAATGTATCCAGTTGTTGAATCAGCAATCGATCTAGCAATGATGCCCCATTTAACCGGTTTGTTTGGCATATATCTTCTGAATGAAACTCTTCCTTTATATGCAATCATGGTTTCATCGGTTCAGTCAGTAAACGATTCGTGGGTTCAGTCAGTAAACGATGAAATTCGAAGTCTTTACTTGCCTCGGTAAACATTTCATTCAATCTGGTATTTATAGCGAGCAAATACTTATTTGTGTGGATATTTGAACTAATATTGGCGTGCAAATGAAGTATTTCCAAATGCAATTTCAATATTCATTATACGCATCCGGTGTCTCTCAGTTGACATAATAAAAAGGTTTAAAGCTTCATCGAAATTCGTCAGTTGATCTGTCAAGAACACGATTTTCCGAAATTGTCATCTCACGCAATTTGCTACGCAAGTCGTCTCGACTGCACGTAGTCCCGTCTTCGTGGCGCCAGACACGTGATCGCTATTGCGTAGCTACGTAATCAGTACGCCATGGCTGCTTATTGAACGAGGAAAGTCATCTGGATAGAGGATATCACGTATTTGTTGATAGGTATGTTGATTATTTGGTATTGATAAGACAAATTAGATAATTTACGTCTCGGCGCCATACTGCGTTCTATTTTAGATAACGAATCATTGTCGGATATATCAATCAATTGCATAAACTGTTTTATCACAACCAATTTTTAATAATATTCATTTTTAATTTAGACTCTATAACTCTGTCGCATTAGCCGAGGAATTGCAGCGAAGGAAAACATCGATAACGGGAACAGTCACGGCAAACCGGAAGGGACTTCCAGCAGAAATAAAAACAAAACTAAAGAAAAGGGAAATCATCTCAATACGAAAAGGACAATTACTCGCACTACTATGGCAAGATAAGAGGCCGATTTCAATACTTTCGACGTATTGTAATGGTGACGAGGTCATAGAGATACATATGTGTTACAGTTGTATGAATATGCAATGTGACTACTTTGTTTATTTTGCAATATGTTATCCTTGTGAGTGACAATAATTGGCCATTATTAATGTTATTGGAATATATAGCGAATGAAGGATATATTTTTATGCTAGTAAACGATTTTGTTTTCTTTGTTCAAATTTGATATTTTCGTATAATAAAATGATTCTGATTGCTGAATAAAATGTTCGAATTGAATCTTTATCGCAATGAGAGATCAAGACAAGTTATCATCAACTTATGTTATAATAGCATGAGAGAGCAATTCCGACAAGATACGCGTGTGTAGGTGAGTTCTTTCACCTACGACTGAAGTGTCGGAATGAACGATAACTGATGACACCGCTGGGTTCGCCCCTTTCCCGATGAATCAAAAACTAAATACGAGAGAGAATGAATAGGAGAGAACTCTCTCGTTTTCACCTTGGCACGGAACGGTAAAATTGAAAAAACTGATCTTGGCATCGAAAGTGTTAACACGCTTCACATGATTTGTAAAGTACTGTTCCATGTTTCTAGACAATTTTTCACGAGTATTTTTAACTGTAGCAACGTCATCATAATTCCTGGTTAGTGAATCATACTGTCTCAAACCTTCTTTGTACTCGGTCTTTTGAAGATTTTCAATGTCCATGCAGTATTCGTTTGCATACTTAAAAAAAATATAAAATGTTTCAAAAATTAAGGATTTAGAGATGTGTCTACGTTTGTTAGTTATTTTATTTTTCGATTATTATTAATATTATTTTTTTAATTTTTGAAGCACCAAGCAAAACACCTACCTTAGAAAACGTTTCTTGAAACTTGGACAAAACGTCACTTGCTTTTTCGTTGATACTAAGTTTATCAATTTGCTGAAAAATATTGAGACATGTATGTTAATGTATTTTCAACACATATGTAACTATGATGTATTGAAAATATGTGATTCGATTAAAAGTCATCAATCATTTCAAAGGTGATGCCGAGTTTGCGCAAATATATACTTGTGCAATTGAGTTACACATTTTCACCCACACCGATAGTAAAATGCCCCAATGCGGCGGAGTCGAGTAATTAGGTTAATCCATGCTGACAACATTCGAGCTAGAATAAATTGATATTTTAATAATGCGTCATACCTTTTCCAATTCTTTCTTTTCTTCAGCGTATAACCTTCTCTTTTCAAACATTTTGTAATTAGTAGATAAACGTTGTTCTAAGGCTTTCCGTTTGTTTTTGATCACACTCGGCATCACTCGTAGCCAGTCTTTAGTTTGCCTATCGAATTCCAGCAATATTGAATCACTCAATGTCTTGTTTATTCTTTCAAGATCTTTTTTCAACAGTTTTGTGAGATCCTGAATTGAAAACTTACTTTATAGCACCGTTTATCCTTGATTAAAGTTTATTGGATAACACGACATTACTAATGAGTTATCAGATGGTGTTTATACCACGTACTAAATTTATTATACAATATTTTGTGTCACTCAGTGACAATAGATTAAAAATAACATCAAGAATATCATGAAAATTGTAATTGGCAATCGCCATATTCGCTACTCACATGTTCTCCCATTGTTTCAATGTACTGAGTTTCCATGGCGGATGATAAGTTGTTGATTTCTTCTATTACTTTGGACTGTATTATACCAAAAAAAATTCTTTTCAAAATCAAATAATTTTAATTACCATTAATAAATAAATCTCGAAAAACCACTGATATTTATAAAAAGTATATTATTCTTTATATTTATGACTGTGAAATGAAATAAATAAAAATACCAAGGCTATGTATTGGCAGTCATTCAAGCGTATGTTTCCAATATTTTGGAAATACCCAATGTTTCTTTTTGACATTTTCTAACCAATTTGTTACAACTTGAGCGATTGGGTAAGCATGGATTTAAAACAAATTTTTTTTCCCAAACAAGGTTTAAACACAAGATCGCGGCTTACGCTTTGACCAAAGTCTAAAGAAAAATTAAATCAAAGGTTGTTATTTGAAATCTAATCCTGGCAATATCGATTCAATAGAGAAACTGTCAAAAATATTCTGTCGTATTCCATTCAACTTACAGAAATGGTTTGATAAATTGAAAAAAATAAATTGTATTTTATTATAAATTCATTTTAGAAACCATTCTAAATACTACGACTGATACAAGATAGAATAGAACAAAGTTTTTTGAATACGTATTCAGTTTCGGGTACGGTATCAACAATCATCATGTGACCTCACAATGCCACATGTGTTTTCAAAAGTAGACTTGTATGTTGTATTACGATAGTAAATACATGAATAAAACAATCAGAATAAAAAAATTAAAAAATACATAACATATTCGATTCACTAGAACCTTTTTTTTGAGACAAAAAAGTAATGAAAAGCGAATTTAGCACCTTTCTCGTTTCATTCTCCTGCTCCACAATTCTATAATAATCTTCACATTCTTTTATTGCATGTTGATGTGCTTTATCTCTGTCACTCTCTTCTCCCAATGTTGATATTTCATAAAATGTTATCGTGGCTTCGTCAACTGCATTATCGTGAAATTCACGGAGAACATCGGTGTCGGCAATTTCTACGTGAACAAGCTAAAAAAGTGGTAACAGTTAACAATTGCATTACTAGTTTTATATATTATTGGTTTCCAATATTATTTTCAGACATTTCTCTTACCTCTGTCATCACTTCTTTGTATCTGCGTACAGCTCTTTGAACAGCTTCATCATTATTTGCTCGAACTGTGTTCTGAAATATTACAAATTTTGCAATATTTATAGTTTCATTTATTTGCTGAGTTTGAATTACATTACAGAAGTACTATGCACGACGTTATAAACACTTGATTACCTTTCTGTATCAATTTGTATTGCAAAGATGACAGATAACAACGACCATTCGGTTATAATAAAGTGTTGTTTGAATTTATTTATCTTTGGAACAAAACATTTACTATTAATCGATTACTAGTATTATTCTAAAAAGTTAGCTCAAGGCAAATGCAAAGTGGTAGACAGCATCAATACAGTTGTTTGCTTTGATTCAATCTGTAAAGTTGAAAATGTTTTTCCATATTTTGAATTAATTACATTCCCTTTAACGGCTTTCGATTGTGTTGTGAATCATTTATTTATTTACTGTAATGCATACTTCGAGCATTGTCCCTATTTCTGGAAGCTTTCCATCTCTAAATGAATTACTAACTGCTCCAAGAAGATTCATCAAAGCACTAGCAGAAATAGGCTTTCCAAACATTTGTTTCAAAATCAGATTCCTTGGATGCAATACGGCTTCAGTGAGTTGCATTGTGTACTCACGGAAAATGGGTTCGATATCTTAACGAAACAAACAAAATCAATTTAAGGAATTACTAAAATTATTACTGATAAAAATAATAATAAATACCTTTTATATTCAACTGCTTTAACGGGTGCTATTTTTAAATTTCTTCAAGATTTATTTTTCATGACTTACTAATAATGCTGAATGTTACATATTCTATAGCAAATAGAATAAGAGAATATGCCTTTTTTTTCTAGACATTTGACACAAATACAGCTGTATCATACCATTAAGGCACTAATGGTATCTACCTTGATGTTTTTCATAACATCATAAATAGCAAGTGGTGTTAAATAAAGGTTTAAATAAATAAAAACTTACATAGCAAGTAGAAAATCCCACCTGCATTAGTAAGAGTGGACTTTTCTCCTTTCAAAACATTTTTTCCTGGAAGCGGCATGAGAAAGCCTTTGACTTCGTTAAAAGCGCGATGCACTGACTCTTTCACATCATTCACGGTATTTGATTTTGATTTGACTTTTAGTGTTGTATCCAGGTACTCGTCACCTCCATTCCCATATTGGTATTCATCATCGTTAACCCAGTCGCGTATTAGAAATGTCAATTTCTATCAAAAAGAATCACAAAGTTCAACGATAACTTAGTCTTGTACCATATCAAAAATATCATGTTATTACTATGATATGGACAGAGTGTACGTAGTGTACTAAACTACAATAACGTATATGGAATTCTAACATTGTTTTGCTCAGTCGTTATATCGCCATATCATGTAATATTTTCTATAGTATTTTTGATGGTGTGTGATAACGCCAGAGCAGAAAGATATTATAGTGCAAAGTAAGGTAATGAAAAATATAAGGGATAATTTATAAAGACCTGAAACGTTGTTCTTTGTTTCCTTTTTTCTCTCTGAAGGCCAACAGCGGCACAGGCGTATTCTACAGAAAGCTGAAAATTTACAGACATTGCAATAACTTTGCAATGTAATGAGAGCAAAAATGACATATTAAATATGGATTCGCAACAGGTTTAGAGGCCATGATCCATTGACTGAGCGAATGTTGCAGACAGATGTTTGTGAAAATTATATTTAATCAAGTAGATCAGGTAAATAGCTACTGGTAGAAAGCAGGGGCAGATTAAGCCCCCTTGGTGCCCTAAGCACTGAAGACTTTGGTGCCCGCTCATGTGCAACTTAATTATAAAAACAATAAACCACATAAGTGTATTATCCATTAAAAATAATCACAATCAACAGTAAATAAAACAACTCTTACGAACATTTTTAGGTTTCTTAAATGTTATGTATAGCCGATATATATATCGGCCGTTTACTGCCGATATGATATATTGGAAAACACGCAATATCGGGCCGATATATCGGTTGAGCTCTAATCCTGAGTGAGTGTGACAATAAAAATTCATACCTCCAGTCTCAACGTGAATTGAAATACCGAAGGTTACAGGTTGCAACTGTAGTTTGAAATTTTACCGGTACCTAGTAGTCTACCTCAGGGTGGTTCAAAGTTGCAGGTTGAAGGACCGCAAAAACTTTTGAGGAGGTCTCGCGGACCGCAAGTCGGTGAAAACCCAAAATTGATCGAAATATCGCGAGTTTACTTACATTAAATTTAATAAACAACGAGAGTTTACCATTCTAATCAGACTAATATTATGTTGAATGGATGGCGTTCTTTTAAAGAAAAAAGCCTTCAGTTATTTTAAAGTTCATTCCCGAGTATTACCGTTGTATTTTGCGCATCTGAAAAAAAAACATTGAAAGTTTGTTAATCGTTGTTTTCGGCGGCTTTGAATCTGCCGAATGCTTTTATGCTGCACTCCAAATACACCAAATTACGGGACCGGAAAAAAAACATTGAACGTTTGTTAATCGTTGTTTTCGGTGGCGTTAAAACTGCCGAATGCGTTTATGCGGCACTCCAAATAACACCATATTATGGGACCGAAAGAAAAACATTGAACGTTTGTTAATCGTTGTTTTCAGCGGCGTTAAAACTGCCGAATGCGTTAATGCGGCACTCCAAATAACACCAAATTACAGGACCGAAAGGAAAACATTGAACGTTTGTTAATCGTTGTTTTCGGCGGCGTTAAAACTGCTGAATGCGTTTATGCGGCACTCCAAATTACGAGAATAAAACATTTCGGATTATTTCTAGCAAATATTTTAGGATAGTGGTCCTAAATATAACTTTAGCTGGCGTACGAGATCTTTCGTACCCTTTTAATCGGAGCACAGGCTCTTAGCTTTTAACTTGCACGAATTGTTCTTCACCTCTATGTTCGGTTTTGTAGGCGCTCGCCCCCGGTAGACAATAGATGATAGTAGACAAACGACAATTACGACAATTCTTCTTTTGTTTATTGTACAGTATACACAACATCAAGGTTGTACTACAAGACTGGTTACTACAAGACTACATCTTACAAGACTGCATAATACTACAGAGAAAGCGATCCTTATATACAGAAAACGAACGATAATTATGTCTCTCCCAGGATTTTAACATAATCAGAATTTTAAAGAATAGTATAAGGATTTGATCTATAAATCTATATTCCGGGGATTAGAATGGCACTATCGATCCCATTAGCCTTATTGATTGGGGTTTTGAATACTAATTACTACCTGGACGTTATTGATCCAGTTATTTTTCGTTGCCATATGTTGCCTAATTTAAAATGTTTTTTATCGACCTAATTTATGAATTCGGAGAATTTCAAAATAAGCAATTTTTAGTCTTTTCATAAATTTTACTTGAAATAACGAATTTATCCCTAAATATATCTACGCCCTTTAGATTGGAAATCGGGGTTTTGGGCATATTTGTCACCTAACATACGTAAATTTCAAAAACACATTGAAAATGACAAAAAAACACAATCGAAAATTATACACAATGAAATTCAAAAATATGGGACGAGAAGATTTAATAATGAGAGGGAAGTAGGATGACAGTAAGAGTATAGATTAGAAAAGAAAAGGCGATTTATTGTTTTTTAAATTTGATTTCGACAGATAAAACTGATCTTTCAATCCAATATACTTCGTCACACTGAATTACTGATAGCTCATGTGTTTGAATAAATAGCGCTTTGTAAGTTCGCTTGTTGCGATATGTTGATAATGCCAGCTTCGGGCTTTGAAAAAAAGAAAAAATAGCGCTTTTTTGTTAAAAAATTGTCATATACTCGTGTTTAACGAATATATTGATGAGCTCATTTATGCACCGTTCTTATGACGATGTTATAAACGCTTAAAAGAGTGACTCATTTGAGTCATCTTTTAAAAATAGTTCAGTGTTAATGAAATCTATCTAATCGAAATAGTTTGAATCCGTCAAATTTTAATCAATATAAATGACAAGAAATTTGAAATCGAATATTCACCTTCATTGCATAATCAATTGGCCATAAGATTATTTGCAATTTGAGTAAACACTCTAAGTCTGTTTTCAAGCAATTCATAGAAATTAAGATCCGAATTAATATCGCCAAAAAAATTGAAGAAAGACTATACATTAGAAACAGAAGAAGTACAACGAATGTCCCAGTAAGAAAAAATCGTATGCAACTAAATCAAACTAACTAATGAATAATAATTTTACGTTGATCAGTTTTCGATCATTTATTCTTGCTTTGTTGTTTATAACAATAAGTAAAAACACGCCATTCAGCCTTGCCTTTTATAAAGCTCTCTCGTAGTTTTACATCATCAGTTTAATTTAGTTTGATACAATTTTCACCTTGTATTTTTGATTTTGAACAGAAGTTCATATCTTTCATTGCGTGGAGTTGGGTTTATCCGTCGTCTGATTCATTTCCTGTCCGTACCTTTGTTCTACCATGCTCTAATTATCGTCATTTCAGTACCATCGTATGTGTTGTTGTTGACTTCTTTGATACGCGCTGTTGCTTGCTGATCTGACTGCCTCGAGAAGGTTGCATCCAATAATCGGGATCACCAATTAATTTAGGATTGTGGTCCTAAATATAACTTTAGCCGGCGTGCGAGATCTTTCGTAGCCTTTTAATCGGAGCACAGGCTCTTAGCTTTTAACTTGCACGAATTGTTCTTCACCTCTATGTTTGGTTTTGTAGGCGCTCGCCCCCGGTAGACAATAGATGATAGTAGACAAACAACAATTACGACAATTCTTCTTTTGTTTATTGTACAGTATACACAACATCAAGGTTGTACTACAAGACTGGTTACTACAAGTCTACATCTTACAAGACTGGATAATACTACAGAGAAAGCGATCCTTATATACAGAAAACGAACGATAATTATGTCTCTCCCAGGATTTTAACATAATCAGAATTTTAAAGAATAGTATAAGGATCTGATCTATAAATCTATATTCCGGGGATTAGAATGGTACTATCGATCCCATTAGCCTTATTGATTGGGGTTTTGAATACTAATTACTACCTGGACGTTATTGATCCAGTTATTTTTCGTTGCCATATGTTGCCTAATTTAAAATGTTTTTTATCGACCTAATTTATGAATTCGGAGAATTTCGAAATAAGCATTTTTTAGTCTTTTTATAAATTTTACTTGAAATAACGAATTTATCCCTAAAATATCATAACGGGCAGGTGGGAGTATATAATACTTGAGGAATGGCAACTTGAGCACTGTTTTACATCAACACGTGCCAGATTTTATACCAGATCAGGCATACTGTGCTAATATTTACTTTAGCGCGGCGTCCATTATGCACATTTCTACTTTTCGAATTTAGAAATTAGGGATAGGCCACGGTAATAATGGAGCCCGAGTTAGCCAATAACGATGTAAGCCACAAATAATATTGTCTCTAATAATTATGAAAATTTTTGTTCGCAGTCGTAGTCGGTTGAACGATTGTTTTTCTCGAAATTAATTTAATTTAATCGTGGTTAATTTTATCGTCTTCAATCATATTCTTGCAAGCATTTCCCATTTATAGTAATTTAGATGTAATTAGAATGTTTTTGTCGTATTACTCTATGCTGCTAGCATAAATATGAAATATTGTACTAAAATTTTGAAGATAAACACTCTTGTTAGGGCCGGCCTTAATTCAATATAACAAGAAGTGAAATACCACAGTCACAAATACTGGTGTGGGACTAGGGACAGCAGTGCTGTTACTGTGTTCATGACATAACAGTACAACTGTTCCCTGCTCATTTTCTCATATGAATTCCATCAAATTGCCTCAGTCCTGATACAGGTATGACACAATATTAACTCGGTATTGTAAGACTCACAGATACGTTGCAACAGCAAGTTTTTCATCAATGCATTTATTGGTGATATCTATGGCCTACATCTTTTTTATCATGATGGAAATAAGTGTGGCTTATTCACTGAAAAACCTTTATCAACCTTGCTATATAGCTTATTCCATTTTCAAGTCTTTCCCTTCTAGCATTAAGCTTATTTGTGACTTTGAGCAAACATACGCATGCAATAAAAAAAAATCTTGATGGAATCAGATTTGGAAAGATTCGATTCGAAAATTTTTGATTCGAGATTCGATTCGGAAAAAAAGGTATCCAGAAGTGACAACCCTACTTGTGACTCATTTTATTACGAATCGTTATATTGAGTAATTTGAAAACTTGCAGTGTGAGCAAGCTTAGTGCCATCGCCAAATACCAACCAAGTCCGTCTAAGTTGGTATTTCGGGACTCACCTGAAAAATAAACTGGATTGCGCGGCGTTAAGTCGGCACTACGCTTCTTCACTACTGTCACATGGCCGACGCTTAAAAACAGAGGAGTGTTTTTACTAGAATACTAGGCACAAAGCGTTATTAAGGGTTTGAATCTCGGGATCCCAATCCCAGTTGGAATAGCTAAAACAACTCAAAAACGTTCCTCCATTAGATACAAATATATGCTAAAATTGTTCGATGAGCCGCACGGAATGTATCAGCATGACAGGGTTTGGACCACCCTGGTCTACCTTATCAAAAAACTCCCGACTTCGCTGACCTCTAGATCGTTGAAATGCGATCGTGGAACCGCCACATAGTGTAAATAGTTCATTGGTTCAATTGTTGAAGGAAAAAGATTTTTTTAAAACTAAAATGCAGCCACAATGAGAATACTAGGAAGAAAAAACAACAACAATTTTAGAAAACGACTCATAGGCCCATTTCTTGCCTAAAAAAGTTTCAGTGCTTATTTTTAATAAAGAAGATTAATATGATACTTGAAGACGGAAAATGAGCGAAAATTTTGAAGTTTGAGTCGCCTGGTGAACCCGTAATATTTAATAAACACCGATAAACGATATAAAATTCTGCTCTAACATTTCTGTGGTGCCCCTCTTTGCTTGGTGCCCTAAGCACGTGCTTATATTGTTTAATGGTTAATCCGGCGCTGGTAGAGAGTAGGATAGTAAGTAGTTTATAATGTTCGCCTATAGTCTCGCAACTCATATCGTCTCTCGGATTTCCATTCAGTTAATCAAGATTTCGAATAAATCTATGTTTGATAAGAGGCCACGTAATGATTAAACGACAACGAAGAGTTGTTCAATTTTCTTGAAAACCATTTCCATAAGGTTCAAAATATCGGAAGCCACACGTGATCGTCTAATTTAACTCTGTTTAACTAAAGCACAATTTACTTCAATTTACCTGCAAATGTTCCAGATCTCTTTCCTGGATCAGGTGTTGAATGTTCAGAATCTGATGCGAGCAAAGTAAAGTGCTGATTGACATGATCTTAGCATTAGTGTCTGGCGTGTTATCAATGTCAAACAGACCTTGAGTGTCCACAATCATCACCGAAACCTGTTCAAAAATGATCAAATGATTAAATAAAACAAATTTGCTTGAAAAATAACATTTTCAACTTGGTCATGCAAAAATGTAGTTTAATTCATTGTTATACATGCAGTCTTAGAAAATTGAAAAAAGTGGTAAAGCTAAAGAGGATATTAAAACTGTGTCTTTCAATGGCTATAGATACAGAATCAGGTTTCGGTCGGGATTCTAAGTTATCCGACATTGTTAAGTGGATTAATGCTTAACATGCTCAGGCATAGAAATTCAAGGTGAATTTGAATTCTCCAAATTATAGATATTCCAGTGGGAGTGGTTCAAAGTGTATAACACTTTAAAGCAATTAAATATAACCTGCTCATTTAACGACAAAAAACTATCAATTTTTATTAACCCTCTACTAAAAATGTGTGATAAAACAATTTATTATTTTAAATGATAATCTACCTTTTTTCCATTTTCCAAAAGAACGTCAAATATCTCTGGCCAAACATTGATTCCATTTCTATGAGGATGTGAACCTCGTTTCCAATCAAATCCATCTTGTAATTTTTTATCATCAGATCCTAGCCAATTGCTATTTTCCCACTTGAAAATGATTAAAATTAATAAAAGTGAAACTTTTGCAGTTTTTTCTTTACTACATGGGTAAATTTATTTTTTTTAATCTCAATTTTGCAAAACATTTCGTGATAGTCTTCTTATAGTGAACGTACGTATTTGCACTCACCCCGTGTTCACGAAGATATCGGATAAAAAAGTTCAGCATGAAGGATTTTCCAGTTCTGTATGAACCAGCGACAGAAATGATTGATAGATCTTTATCTTTAAGTGACCCGAATATTTCAACCAGTTTATCATTATCAACAATAAATTTTCCCTGATCTGTTATTCGGGCAATAGCTACGGGTTCCATTTCTGTATGAAATAAAGTGAGTATGGTTAACTAAAAAAATTAGTGAGCTTAAATATTGTAAATGATAGAGTTATATGGGAAGCCTATGAAAGAAAATGGAGAATATTAGCAATATAATATCATTTAAGCATTCATCAGCTAAGTGCCATTGAGCTTGCCCAAAGACACATATGTAAAGCAAAAAATCTTTTCATGCAGCTTTTGATAGCTGTAGATATTTGTATTTATCGAACATCAGCAATCATATCTTAGAATTGAAATTAGTCGAATTTGTTAGGTAATTGTAAGAGATGATTGTGGTGATTTTATTCTGAAATTACATACCTATTGAAATCAAAAACGGAAGTTTGCAAAGTCGTAGAATTTGATCAAACGCCTGGTTGTACTTAACGTCAACTGA
This sequence comes from Styela clava, assembly GCF_013122585.1. Classification (NCBI taxonomy): domain Eukaryota; kingdom Metazoa; phylum Chordata; class Ascidiacea; order Stolidobranchia; family Styelidae; genus Styela; species Styela clava. The sequence goes on along the minus strand of NW_024102834.1, from coordinate 19,728,747 downwards.
ATGTTCACCAATCAAAAAAACTTCTAACCATTACTAGAATATATGAAAAGTAAACCTGGAAACTGAAAACAATAATACAAGTTAGATTGCAATGAATATCGCATAATCAGAGTATTGCGTAATACTTTACTACATAACTGTGACCAATTTAACCTATGTTTGGGGAAAAAAATTGAACATCAACTATACAGATGCTATGATTTTTAAACTCATGTGAAATGTTGGAAAATATGCTATGAATTATATAAATTGAAATAGAAGTTATGTTTAATGAAAACGGTGCTCCCGTAGTATGTGTACCAGGTTGGGATTAGGCCTTAAGTTTATTCCGATTTTCCTTGTTTTAGTTCTATTACTAGTCTGGACTGTCTGTGTTAGCCAAGTGAATATACCTCCTGTCCATGGGTTTCAGTCCCTTTACACAAATTGATTTAAAATAGGTGAACGAAATTAGTTATCTCCATATTGGTACCTGTACAACTGGAGCGCCGTAAAAACAATATACAAAAAGTATAAATGGAAAAAATATGTTTTTAAAGTTGAGCTTATGCACGAATTGTAGTTTTAAAGTATACATATTTATGTATATAAAGTCTTATAAAATACAATCAGCGCAAAATAATAAAATTAGTTTTAACTTAAAAGATAAAGTAAAATGAGCTGCATTCAGATGTAAAGCTGCCGAATAGAATGAACGAATTTGTATAAAAGCCGACAACATGGGGCCAGTGAGAAGAGTAATAAATCTTGCAATTTTGACACCACTGATTTAACGATCCATAATTTGAAAGAAATGTTTATCATTTTTCCCGAAATGAGAATAATTGGGTAGGCAATGCCAAATTCAGAATTAAAATATTTAACCGTTTCCGAATAGCATAGCTACTTAATTATTAGTGACCGCTGTTTGGGGGAGAAATAATTTAATCTCCAAAGTAAAATTTAATAATATAAAGTGCACGAACAATGATAGATAGAAAAAAATGTAGCAAATGACTTGATCAAAAATTTAGCTCAATATTTTGTCTAAGTGTTGCATGGTATATTTACAGATGTAAAAATTAGGTGTATTTTTTCGAAACGTTCAACATTTGTAACTACAAAAAATTATCAGCTCATGACATTCAATTGATTATAGGCTTCCATATGTTATCGTCGGACTTCTATCCAGAAAACAATAACTCTAAACCGGAAGTTTTTCTAGTTTTGTAGCACACATTATATCTGTTTTACTGGTGTTTTGACCTTAACTGCATATATGCTTACGTCAATCGGGATTTGTTAACACGTAGTTTATATGTCTATATTTCTTTATAGTGTCTGTTGTTTTTTACACTTCAGTGATTGCTGGTATTATCGCTCAGGTATTCTTTTTATTTGTATTTTAGTGTGTGCTCCTGACCTTGCTTTAAAAAGGGGCGCGTGTGATAGAGAACCAATAGAAAGCAAATTAGATAGACGCTTCAGCGCTTGTAGGAATGTTAAATGCGCAAAACGGGTAAACTACCTGTTACGTGCACCTATATGAGATTGTTTAGGGCTTAAACTTGTAGAATTTAGTTGTTTAAAATTATCTGTTTGAAATTATAACATATATATATTGTTTATTCTCATATCATCTTGGTGAGCAGTATCCACATAAATGGAAGAGAAAGTTCGACCACTTCGTGCGTCGTGGAGTTGAACTGAAATTATATATATATGCTTGCATTAAAATTACCAAAGAAGAAAAGTCACTGTAACACTAGACTAAAATAGAGTTATATATATACATACCGCTTCATTTTTTTCTATAAATTCCGATTAAATTGATGTTTTATGTGTCTTTCCCACTCTGCCAGGTCACTTTGATAATACTGTGTATTAACAAAAAATTACACGTGTGATAATAACTATGATAATAACAACTCAACGTCTATTAAGTTACAGTGGTGGACTGTAAGTAACCCCCGAGTCGCAAGCCAAGTCGATTAGCGGGCCATTCAATTTGCAAGTGCGAACCCAAAATCGCGTCTATCACTGAGCCTTGTCTCTCTGGCGGTTTGTTGATGACGTGCCCGAGTCCCCCCCCCCCCCCCTTTATCACGTGATCAGCCTCAGATAATCGAATATATTTTGTCTTAATGAATAACCGAAACTTACCCCACAAATCGATTGTAAAAATTCTTCTACCGTCTGTTCATGTTCATTAAAAGTCAATTCTTGTTGTCGCTACAATAAAGTATAATCTAATATAAGATGTGTTTCAAAGTCAAGATATAAAATAAGATTTATTCTCAGATTTTGCTGGGCTTACTGGAATAAAGTGGCCACATGGGCTGTTTTGCTAAATGGCATTGGTTGTAGAGGCGACATTTTTGTTGTTAAAAAATTGGATTTCAATGTGAGTAAAAGAAAAATCGATTTTGAAATTTAAAATTTTTTTCAGTACTCGGTGGATTTTCAACAGAAAGGTATCTGTTTTATTGAATTCACGAGAACATTGTCGCCAAGCGTGGCCACCTACGACGTGGGCTTTGTGGTCGTTGGCCTTTTTTTTCGTGCCATTACATTTGAGCATCTTTTTTTTTATCTTTATTTCTTATTTTAAACGAGTTATGATAGCGGTTAACGGGAACCCATTACTCCAGTCCACGTATTTCATATGTATACTTGGTACTGATACTGATTTTTAATATCAGATTAAAGATTATTTACGGATATTGTTTCCTAGAATAAATGTTATCTGTAAATGATTGGTAGGGTATATCACCCTTTTCAGGTCGAGGTTTCTCTGATTCTCCAATTGAAACTCGTGATATTTTTGTTTTATTTTGTTTTCAAGATCCTTATCATATTTCAAGATCTGATCATGATCAGAATTTAAAGATGCAACTTCACGTCGTAGTAATTGCGGAGCTGCTTCACGATGCTTGTCATGAAACATTTGAAGCTCGCGATGAGACAATGCTTCATCTCTGAAATCCTGAAATAATATAATTTGTACTATTATATTATAAATATTTAATTCTATTCCACGAGATGGCACTAGATCTGAATTGCTAATCAATTGTTTTGTATGTCAGTAAAATCGTACAAATAAAATGTTTGCACTCAAGCGCATATGTGTTTAGTGAACGGATAATACATCGGAGTCATGCAATTTATTTTCGCCAAAATAGATAGAATAATTTGAAAACAAAAATAAATAGAAATAGGGTGCAACATGAAACATTATTGTTTTTAGTTTAGTATCTATTTCCCAAACTGGCTTTCAAAACCGTGTATCAGCGTATCGCATTTTGAAACCTACAGGATTATTTGGATTAAATTTCTGCACTCTGAAATGACATATTGTACTTATCAGATTACCCTGGCTCCTAAAAAACTGTTACGATTTAATTGATGTGTCAACATTATTTGCAAATATGAAAAAAATAGTAAAAGATAATATAAAATTCCAAGGGAGTTCTACTAAGAAGATACCTTGTTCATGTTACTTTGATAGTCAGACAGACATCTTTCTTTAGCCCCTGACACGACCTCAGTTTGTTTTCTCTGCAAACAGTGAGATAAATAACATGAACAAACTGCAATGAATAAGGGAAACGTATTTAGCTTTTTAACGTTGTTTGCAACGACCAACATGCCAAAGGTATAAAATTTTGATTAGTGGTGTGTAAAAAGATTTCAGAATGAAGTCACAATAAAGTAGTGGTTAGGATAATAGAAAAGTGGTGCAAAAGTGTTATCTCGTGTATTTTAATCGTTGGCTCAATGTTGAGTTCAAAGCACTATGTTTTTCGGAATGCTGTTTTTATCTTACCAATAAACTTGAATTTCGAATCTTCATCTCTGACAAATACTCATTGCAGGTTAATTCAGTTTGTCTCAAATAATTGATTTCGATATCATCACTTCCGAATGTTGCATTTTGTTGAAAATTTCGTTTTGCGTTTTTTATTGCTTTCTCGTGATAATTTGCCAGTTTCCACTCCTGGATAGCTTGCTTGCAACTCTAATATACAAATTAGAATAGTATGTTAGAACAATATAACTAACCAATTGCGAATATTTAATGACTCAAGCTACAACAGACATTAGTTGGAAAAAACTTCGCGTTGCATAGGCCTAAACTAAACAAAGTATAAAACAAAATATGGAACAGCGTTGTAGGGACCGTTCTTCAATTTTCAATTAATAAATATTTCAAATGTATTGTCCTGTTATATGCCGAGAAACACAATATTCGTGAGCATTCCCTTTTTCCACGGGGTTAATAAATTGAGTAGGCAATGCGCACCGGAAAAATAGTAGCTTCTTACTTATCGTAGATTTGCATAAACACAACAGTGAAGACGATAATTAAGTAAAACTATCAATATGCTCACCGCATGTCCAATAAGATCGTGCTAAGATTTATTGGGGGATAAAACCGAATTAAGGCCCTAACTTACCTTTTCAATTTCAACTTTATACTTCTCAATAGATGCCTGCATTACTTTTGTGCTGAATGAATGAGCAGCTTCCTGTGTGATAAAAATAAGTATAAAAAATTCACATTTGGAGAAAAATATCAATATCAAACTATATCAATGTAGATGGAAAATTCATTTGTATAAGTTCTGAAATCAACGCAATTTTTTTTCTACGTAAAATATCTAATGGTGTAAAACTGTAAAATATAAATTCAAATATTTTTCTTATTCTAGTTGATAAGCTTCTTCTGAAGATTTTCAACCCAAATAGTCAATCCAACTAGTCACGTTTTCACCAAGACAAAGATTCATTTAAATATACAACATCGAAACCATTTAATCACCTCATATAATGTCCTGATTTCTGGCAGTTGTCCCTGATTGAAGCAATGACTAACTGTAGACATCAGTTCAAGTATTTGATATCCAGTCAACGTTTCATCTTCAATTTTTTTGATGACAAGGTTTTTTGGATGTAAAACTTTTGTGGCAAGTTCCTGAACCATGGTCATGAAGTCTTCATCAAGATCTATATAAATAATAAACAAAAGATAAAGATACAGGAACAGGAATATGAAAAATTCTGGTATATAATTTATTTATTGATTGATATGTATATTAAACGGGTGATAGATCACAGTCAACCGAGTTTAACGGCTAAACAGCTTTATGAAAAATAATTTTTGAAAAGTTCGAAGGAACATACGAACGAACGAATAGATTAAATGACCATTTTGCGCCAACCATGTATGAAATTTGTTCAAATAAAATTAAAGTAAGATTAAATTTAAATAAGATTATATTTACTATTTATTTATCTTTGTAAATAGGAAGTGAAGCATATTTAATGAGCCCAAAAATAAATTAATAATTTTATTTGTCAACTTGAACAGGCCTATTTCAAGTCACTTCAATTAAAAACTGCTACTTAAATATTTAAATTTCAAAGATTTTAAAAATAATAAAACATTTAAGTCCCACCTTCATTTGTAACATTTATTTTACTTTTGGTCAGCACATCATCTCCTGGATGAGGCATCAGGAAACATTGAACGTTACTAAAAACGTCTCGTACGAGTACTGATTTTTTCACGTTGTTTACTTCAGTTGATTTTGATGTTCGATTCAAAATTCCATCGAGATAATTCATGCCGCCATCACCATATTTGTGCTCGAATTCATATTGCCAGTCACGAACAAGGAAAGACAAAGTCTGAAAAAGAAAAAGAAAACGTATTGCTTTTGAGAATGACTGCAGAAAAATGGTACACTAAGTTTTCATTTTCACAATAAATTGAATTCTATAGAAAAAGTCAGTTGAGTACACCATTTGGTTGCAAACCATATTAATGGAACGTCATACCTGAAATGGTTTATTGCGAATAATTTCTTTCCTCACTTCTCTTGTCGCAGCTTTTGCGTGAATACTGCATAACTAAAACGTATAAAACAAAATAGTTGCATATGATTAATTCCAGCGTGGTATTTCATCACATCTAGGATTGTTTTGTTAAATATCATTGTTTCTGATGTTGCTACAAGTAACCTTTTGTTAAAATATTACAAACAGTAGAGCAATGCTGAAATAATGGGACTCGAGGTCCAGAACAAAGTTTTTTGCAATACCGATACCGTAGTCTCCCCGTTCCGACCATTCCTATGATCGGGAACGCAAACGTGGAACGCCACACCACACAGTGCCTATTTTTTATTTTCGATGAGATCATTACAAACCGAAACCAATACCACAAATCCTCAAAGAAATTTTAAAATAACTAAAATCAATAGCTTTTAGCTATAACAAAAATCTTAAAACATTGAAAATAGGTTCAGTATTTGGGGGGGGGGGGGGGGGGAATACTGACTACACTAATAACAACATCATCAACAGCAAATAATCGCAAAAAAAAACGATTTATGGGTGTATTTCGTGTCCAATAATTATCAAAAACTTCCCGCCAAATCAATCTGAGTCTTCGGAAATCACCTTGCTAAAATTATGATTTAAATAAATATCATAATATTACATATTGTTAATGCGTTTTGTTTAACGTTTGGATATTACTGTTTTAAATTCTACCTTGTTTTATTTGTGCATCGCTACTCAAAAACTTGTGTTTCGTGTTAAAGGTAGGTTTAGGAATATTTACGTTACATAAAAAAAAAGTTGTCACTATTTTGTGTTTTAGTAAAATTATCATGAACTGGTTGCATTAAAAAGAATTTTGAATATAATTATACTCAGCGATTTAATTCAATATTATGATTGACTCGTGGTATTGTTGTTTCATGAGTGCTATACAGATTTTTGATTATACACAAAATAAACTTCACCAGACCATTTCAAGAATACTACGTGCACAAGATGTTGTTGTCTACTTATTTAGAAAAAAAAATGTTGAAACCAAATCTCCTTGGAACGTTTCAAAAAAAAATATGTGTTGTTGTGCAAAATAAATATTACCCATGCATGATGGATGGTTGGAATCTTTGTACAAACTGTTTGTATTTACTACGGGTTTGAAGAACGCCATGATCAATGAAACATAAACAGTACGCGCAGACAGTATAATGCATTGACGAAATGGGAAATTCCAACAACTTTTTGTCTTAGACTATATTCGAACAAAGGCCACGTAAAAGACATTTAGCCTACATGGTTCAATTATGAATCACCTAAACACAACGCGGTAATAATCTCGCAAAACTTTACATTTTCAACCTAGTTCAGGTAATTTTTGTTTAAGAAAATTGTGTTTAGATTATTCCTTTCTTATTTTCAGAAATATATAGAATTTATTTTCCTCCTTTTTTTATAAACGGTGCCGATAAAATATGGTGATCCAATTGTATGTTAAATACCTGTATCAGTCGTTTATATTAATAAAACCAAATAACATTCGTGATATAAGTTTATACACAAACTTGGTCTGTCTATCTTAAAGTAAGCGCCTGAGCTGGGGCTTTATATTTGATATTGCGTATTTCCCTTCGTTAAGGATATCACATTTTGAAGATGTTGATCTTTGCATTTTAAAAACATACATTTCTAAAGCAAATCACATTGACAAGTTTTAAAAAAATTGTGTTGTTGTGCTATCTAAAAAATATCCCTTCCGTGATGGATGATTGGAATTTAGTCGAAAATGCTTGTTTTTACCACAGGTTTCAAGAACCAGTGAACCATGAGGCATACAAACCGCAGACAGTAGATCGGCTTGACGAAATGTTGCATAACGTCGTAAATGGCGAATTCCTGTTACTTTTTTCAACTTACATTAAATTAAGACAAAGACCACATAAAATACATACATGATTCAATTATGTGTCATGTTCACCTGAACGCAGTATTAACCTCGCGAAACATTACTATTTTAACCTAGTTATAGCTAGTACTTTTTGATTAAGGAAATTGTATTTAGACTATTCCGATCTCATTTACAAAAAATACATAACATATTTCACTTTTTTAATAAACAGTGCTAATAAAACAAGCTAATCCAATTGTATGTTAAATACTCGTCTCAGTCGTTTATATTGAAAATTCGTGAGAGCCATTTTAAGCTTGATCGCAGCGCATGCGTGCAAACACTCGAGATACGGATAGAATGTCTATGCAATATTTATAGTTAAACAACAATAAAGAAGGTTAAAGTTGAACCTAAAAACATAAAATTTGCTGGAAAATTTGTTGGAAAATTCGGAAATCACATTGCTGCAATTATGCTTAAAGGCTTCCATAAATTGCCAATTAAAAATATAAGTGTGTTATACCTCGTATTCTTGCTAGTTTTCATTAATATGAACGACTGAGACAAGTATTTGACAATCAGTCTTACAAATTCGAGGTCGTGCATAAATTAAATAAAAACATTAACAACCTGCAAATGCTCCAGATCTCTTTCTTCAATTCTGTTCATAATATTTAGTATTTGGTGTGAACTCAGCAAAGTGCTGACTGATAAAATTCTTGCATTTGTGTCCGATCCTGTATCTGTATCAAACAATCCTTGTGTATCCATTAAAAGAACAACAACCTGTTATTGAATAAAACAGAAAATATTCAGGTGATTACTTTTATCGTCTCAAAGAAAAGAATTTTACAATTAGGTCAATTCAAACAAAGATCTTCTCTCTCTTACATTAAATTGTTCAATTTTTCGATGAATAGACACTTTCAATTTTATTTTATATCATTTGGACGTATTAAAAATGTTCTTCTGTTAAATATTACATGACGGAAATATTACATACGTCATTTCCGCAATCTTCTACAACAAAAATTTCCGGCCACATTAATATTCCTTTCGTATGCGCTTCTGTTCCTTTTTCCCAATCAATTCCATCTGTAACTTTGGTTGATTCATCTCCAATCCAATCACAGTTTTTCCACTAAAAATAAAGAGTTGAAAATGATAGCAGCTTTTCTCTCTAATGATTAGAGTCGATTGTTATAATTGTGAGCAAAAACATTTTTTGCATTCATTTCATGCAATTGAATTTTGAAATAAATAGACAAAATTTAGCACGAAAAATAATATTTCAAAAAAATAAATAAAAGAAAACCTCATCCTTTGCAAAATAAATTAGATATTTGTGCAATTTAATTTAAAAAAAAATAGGCGAAATCTAGCACGGAAAATAACTAATCGAAAAATAAATAGGAGAAAATTGGGGTTGTTATTCAAACACAGTAAAATTATATCACTTCTTTATCAAAATTGACTGAGTTAAAAAAAATAATATTTTAAATGAAGTTGACATAAAAGTACTGACTGAAAAATCAAACTAATCAAAATTTGAAAAGTAACAACCTACCCCGTTTTTTCGCAGATACCGAATGAAGAAATTCAGCAGAAACGACTTCCCTGTTCTGTATTGCCCAGCAACAGAAATGATAGAAATCGGTTTATCACCTATCAAGGGGTTTGAAAGTATTCTTTTTAAGGCATCGAGATTTAATTGTAAATGACCATCTTCGTCATGTGCAATGGGTATAAGCTTATGGTCTGAATTACCTGTAGAATATATTGAGTGATATTTAAATCGCTAATTGCATCGCAGATGCAGTGAAGGGGAATTGGATAGCCAGAGTCACTTCAATATAGTCAAGATATTTTTCGATCAAATCGAATAATGTGATACACATATATAAGATATATGAAACACAAATATATTAATGACTGGGAGAAATAGTTATAATGGTACAGATAATGGTGAACTGAAAGAGTGTGATGTCTGATTTCAAACTTTGGGGCCACGCTTATGTTATATTGTTACTTCATTGTCTGTCTAGGGATCAGCGTTTCCCAAACTTTTTCGGCCACAGAACACCAAAAAATGAAAGGGTGAAATTGATAAAGAAAAACGTTGTAATTGCAGCGGTTGCCAACGAGTTCGTCATGGAGAGTTGCCAAATGCACCGCGAAAACTAACAGAATTGTGTTAAACATACCTAAAATATGATTGAATATTTTACATATTTCATTTATTATAAATGTTTTATTGTACCTTCATTGAATGCTTTGTATATGGATCAACAAATTTATTTTACAGTTCTATGTCGTTTACTTTCAATTACGTAGTGTCTGCCTCTAATGTCACGTCTAATAGAGATTGTACTTGCTGCAACTTCGTAAGCTGCAGTTTATTTATCTGCTGAATCGAGTTTAGCGAACATGAGTACTTTTTTCAGCATTTCGAAGTAAACCAGGCAGAGATGGCGAAAGAAGTGTTGACCGTTTGCCTTAATCTTTAGACCTGTTTGTTTGTCTATACCTCTATAGCAAAACCAAAAGGATTGCTGCAAACTTGATAATGAATCTAACAGTCAAAAATCTAGGCCGACGGTTAACGAAAATGCCACTACCCTACCTTAGTTAGTTCGCTTTATGCCGACGTTGACGCGATATTCAACGGTCATTTGGGCGACATATTCACAATCCCTAGATCGCCATGGCGACCCATTTAGACCTATTTTTGATTTATTTTTCTCTGAACGCTCGGAGACGCTCGCGGAACACAGTTTGGGAAACGCTAGTCTAGATTGGGATACGTTAAGACACTGTGTAGAATGTAGATAGTGTTTTGAAACAAAATTAATTGATTCTGTGAAATGTCTCATTTGTTTATTTAAACAACCAAAATAATCCATTATTATTTAATTCATGTATATAACTCACTTTGTCTTCTGTCAATAGACCCCTGAGCTCTGTTAAGATCTTCTCGATTATATAACTTGCTTGAAATTGTTTTGCCACCACATGCCATTTTCTCATATAAACATTGCAATTATCCACAAACTCCAATTGTATCTATACAGAACAAAATATTATATTTTCAAATGATTATTTAATTAACAAGATACATTTTTCAATATTATACTGCCTTTTACTTCTTCTTTTCATAAAATAAATACACAAAACATTAATTTTCTGCATTCATTTTTAAACTGAAAAAAGCATATGTATAAATAGCACACTACGATCAGAATGAAATATTCAAAGTAGGTATTTTCCCAGAAATGTCATATGGTCAATCAATCGAGATTATCTCCAATTACCTTGTTCTTAGAATATAGTAACTCGTAAGTTCCAATCCATTATACCAATTAGAGCTTAGGATGAACAGCCATTTACTAGTGAGATTTAATTCAATAACTGTTCAGATTACAAATAAAATGTTACCATTTCATTTCTACACATATTATTTGCTACTTTCGTAAAAGTTTAGAAATAATCTAATCTAATTATCTTACAAGAAGGAGGAAAATATAACCTGACGATGCACTAGCTAATATCGGCAATAATATTTACAAATGCTCTTCTTTTAAAAATTATAAGACACACTTTTTAATGAAATAATGGGATAAATACATATGAAGAGAAGCTCTCAAAACTGTCATCATATTGCTATGCTTATAAATGTCAGGTATGGAAGTCAATATTAGGACGGAAAAATTGATATAATTACGTTAACGACTTGTAAAGGAAAATCGAACTCAAAGCATGAAATATTTCCAGATTTTTGCTGAAGCGATACTACTTCATATTAAGCACGTTGCAGAATGGAATTGATTACAACAAAGCTTGCTTTGTCTTAAAACAGATATAAATAATTCAAGCCACGTAATATTTTTCCGATTGACATCGTCAAAACGAGAGTCACTAAGACTAATTAAAAAAAACTTGAATTGAAATATAAAACACGATAACATTATACTCATTGTGAAATGAAAGGACAAGTGACAAACTAAAATAATTGCATGTCAAATATTGTATACTGTCTGGATATGTAAACTAAACCAAACCAATAGTATTGGGATATCAATATATGCTATTACATGGTGAGAATTATTTTTTTTTTATCTTTTATCTAGTTTGGTAGAACATAACAACTTCAAGCGCATTGGATTTATTTATTCTGTATGTTAATGAAATCGCTAAAACCGACCAACTCAAAAATCCCCTAACCAATAAAACCTACTTTTACAGTATTCAGTTAATTCTTTTCTATACAATTCATCCAATATTACAAATTAAGCATGTTTTAAGAGCAAGTGAATTGTCCAGTAGAATTCTAATATTAAAAACATGAATAATGTCATAAATACAAACAGGTTTACACTACCAGTGCTTACTCCCAGTAATATCGCTATACTAACTTATTGAATGTCATCATTGCAAGCATAAATATAAACACTAATTTTCATCATTTCTTACAATTGTATACATTATGCAACTGTGAAGGTAAATCCAATACACAGCTGTAAAAATTCTGTATAACTAGATAAAATGTGTAAATGAAAAACCAATACACAAAAAATGCGTTTATTAATTAAGCATTCGGGCAATCTCTTACTTATACAAAGATTCGGATAAATCAAATTCGTTTTCCCATTAAATTTATGCCAATATTGTAATGGTTTGTATGCTAGTAAAGCTAAGTATGAGTCAATAGTTTATTTCAAAGTTACAGTCAAATACATAAATGCCTTTTAAAAATTTACATTAGGTTTTAATTTAGGTACTTATCACGTCAAGTTATACTGTATTATTAATATACATTCTAAAAAATCATAAAATAATTTCAAATATTCGTTTACGTATCTCTATTATAAAATATTTAAAATGAGAATTGTGATATTATTCTTTGTCCCAATGTCCATTGAAATCAGCATAGGGTAAAGCATGAGGTGTGTGAATAAAATAAGATATACTTATAAATAATATTTCTTGCGTATAATAAAACGTTGTTCGGACATATATAAATATAACCAATTAATCGTCAATAAGAGAAAACACTTATACACATGAAATCGCTACCCCAATTCGCTCACTTTCAATAACTTCCCAACATTGGGTGCTATGTGCACTTACATAAAGTTTACCGATCAGAATAATACTGAAGTTTTCAAAGGTCATTTGATCAAATTTTTGATAGTTTTTGTACCTATTATTATTCCAAAGTTATATTTACTAAATAATTCAAATATTTCAAATTACTTTGTCACTTATTTCTACGAGATGTACAATTTCATCAAAGAAGTGATTCAAAAATAAAGTGGTCTCATTATACTTTTTGTTGTTATTAACGTCTCTGAACTCAACTAATTATTATTGTTCATCGGTTTGAATTCTTCCCACAAAGGAAAATTGTTAATCTATTATAATTGTTTGTTCCGTCGTGTTTTAATTTTATCAATCTTCACCACCAATATTCACCAGAGACAAACAGCCCCCCATATATAATAACCTTCGTAGCATTCGATTTTCCGTAACCTTGTTATACTATCAAACAATGTAATATCTGATGATTTACACAATTCAATTATTGACAAAAATGTTTACTTTTAAATACAAGCTAGGTTTGGCTCTTAATATTTTTCTAATGATATTATGTTAATAAATTTTTTTTTTGAAGTTTAAAATTTTACCTTACGATAAGAAAATTTACATTTTATTATTTAATGTATGCACAAAAACTTTGTAAAAGCGAACAATAATACCAAATATCATCTTTCGTTAATCTACATATAATGCTTACTATAAACTGGATTTACTTGCAATATCGCAAGACAGTGTGTGGGGGAAACAGAATAGTCAAAATGGACAATATCAGATTATATATTTATTTTGTAAAGATGTAGATAAAAATTTTATTGTTATTACTGTTACAACTTGTAAATGACAATCGTGCGCAAAGCATAATTTTTTTAAAATTTTGCTCACTTGACAGTGGATAATCCTAAGTACATTCAATTTGTGACAGGGACAGATAAATTCTGGTAAACGACATATTCTGGGTCATCGTAAAAACAACTATTGAAAATTTTTTTTTAATATATGACGAATATTTCAATTAAAGTTCAATATTTATTTTATTTTTTTTTTTATAAAAGGCAAACATGGCGAAAAATATAGTAAAAATGCTTGCTGACAAGATGCTACATACAAATCACAATACGGATTGGGTTTAATTTCGTTAGCTGTGTCTTTGTAATTATAGGTAACTTAATACATCGAGATTTTCTTCGTACCATCGTCGAAACAAGTGTCGCAAAAACAAAATACCATTTTTAAGGTGAATAACAAGATTAGACTTCGCCCAACTTCCCTTCAAAATCAGTTTGTAGCGATTTTTTTACTGTTAGTTTCAATCCCGAAAAATATAATTTGTTATAATTTTTTCGAAATACATTTTTCGAAGTGAAAAGAAATAAAATAATTCCAAATATTTGCTGACTTGCATTGATGCTGCATTCAATTTCAATGAGATTGGAATTGTTTGCGGCAGCTGCTTGGCTTTGTTTAGAAACAAAAGGGTACTTCAAGACACCGTAATAATATCCGCCCAAGCCATTGTCAAAACAAGTGTCGCAATTACAAAACAATTAAAATGGCAATTGCAGCATTTTTCTTAACCCCAATGTCCTTTAAAAACAGCAACTGTTACGAGGAAGGAAAAAAACTGATAAAATATGATCATAGTAATTCTTGCGTTGCCTACTATCCGATCATGATCGAGCATCTATTCAAATAAACCAAAAAATTTATTGAGTAATGTTTTCCGGTGGGTCTCAGTCTCACGGGTTAGACCTAATAACAACGTATGGATACGATGGTAATAAGTATATCCGACATACAGATAATTCATGATGTGCCTTAAAAATATTATCTCAACAAACAGATTACAATGCACGATGCTTAATTTTTTTTTTTTTATCATATACCCAAGTTCTAATATAGTCAGCAAAAGACTTTTTATTCACGAAAGTCGAGTCTCCTTACTAATAAGGCCATTGTTGTATGTCTGGTTGAGCATCTAACTATCCAACAATGCGTACATTTGCACAGATACCATATAATATAGTACAGCAGTAAATCCAGTAGTATTATACAACATATGAATTCGTCTTAATAGAATAATTTGCAAATTGCGTTAAGCAAAATGTCACTATTGAATATGCCTTTTTAACAAAAAGTGAATGATTCAGATCTCGTATATTTGAAAAATAATTCTTGAACAAAATTTACAACTTAAAAATTTCTCACCTTGATATGAATCGGGTAAACCTATGGCCATCACACGAAGATAAAAAATGTTATAATATTCAACAGTTATATTCTTCCGATTTGTGGAGTGCATCAAAATCATATACTTTCTATAGCATCCTTTTGTATCAAAATTAGTTCAAAACATAATCTGATCAAACAATAAAATATTTGGAAAAATTTAAGATACAAAAATGAAACAGCCAAGTATTTTCCCGCATTCCATATTAAATTACATCACGGCCATTCTTACATATCTATATCGGTGAAGTGGAGTCAATTCTGTAATAAATTGTAATTTAGACAATCTAATCTCTAATCATTTCTTTATCTCTCAATATCCCCCTCCAAAGAATAAAACCTAAAACTTTATACATTATGAATAAAATCTTGGCTATGCCAATTACCTGTACATCTCGAAATATGTTTTCCCGAATTCACAGTAAACTAACGAAAAATGCACAATATTATTGGTTCTACGTCTGTTCCATAGCGCCACTTTGAGGATTTAGTAATTCACGCCTAAGGCATAATCGCATTCCAAGAAATTAATCTTATCATCACGTGAATGGGTGAAAAAGTTTATAAGGTAAAAAAAAAGGTCTTTGTGCATAGATCAGTCATGGAAATTATCTGAAATTTTTGAACAATCAAACTTATACAAGCTTTTACATCAATCTCAATTTAATTGAATAAGTTCGAAATATTCAAGTATCTTGTTGCGGCGTTTAGTATATAGCAAGGTTGCGCAAGATGTTTGCCCACCTAGAATGTTTGGCCATGTAAGTGTGGCGTAAAAATTTGATGAACAATATTTAACGCGTTACAAAAGCAAAAATGAACATTAAGCCTCGTGCCAAAAATGAATCAAATCTGAACTTCAACAATATTCTTGAGGTATTTTATGAGTTAAACATCAAAATTTGATTTTAGTTTGGTTGTGGAAGCAACATACGGGCCAGATTTAATCAACCAACAGCCGGATTTGTCTAGCAGGCCGTTGATTGCCCATGCCAGGTATATAGGCACCAATTTAATTGAGCCAATGTTTTTTAACATATAGTTCGGGAACAAATCTTTGGTTAGCATGAAATTTGCTTTTGGTCGTTTGTTTTTTAACAAAAATCTATTACTATTACTATTACTATTACTATCTATCTATTACTATTACAATCTATTACTGCTAATATAATCTTAGTAAATTCCATGGTAAATTTAATATTTGGTATCAAATATTGCACAATGCATAAAACTTGGCAGATGCTGTAGGTGCTAATGTTGGTTGATTGATTTTGTGACAATATAAAGCATGAGCATCACATACCACAGTATGTGAGCATTACATGGTTTTTGAGTTGCTTGAGAAAAAGTTTGAAACCACTGCATTAAGCAACAGTCATACTTAACACTCATCACCCAAGTTTGTAATACTTTTCACATCGTAATAGAAAATATTACTATGTTTTAATTTCACGCCCAAATGCATATTTGATATTTGTTACGCACGAAACCCCCGAAACGAATATCATAAAAATTAACTTATTTCAAACCCGAACGCATACTAGAGTATTTAACATTTTTTTTTTCTTATAAAGCGTGGCGGGGATGTTCTCGCTTTTTTTCGTTAGTGGCGGAGGATTTCTACAGTTCCCAAAACTAAATTAAACAGAAGGGCAGTCAGAATTATTACATTTAAGAGTAGGAATTAAAGAAAGAGTTTCTATTCCATATGACGTTTTAAGATTCGCAGAATACTTTAAGCTACATAGGCATGTTACGATATATATTGATGTTTTAACTATTACAATACAGATCGAATATATACACTGTACATCTTATAATTGCAAATAATTTGTATGAAATATTACAGCCAACGATAATCCGATACTTAGGAAAAAAAACATATTAGGAATAAATGAAGTAAATACCAATATAACATCGAGCGTCTTATATAATTTGAATATCGACTCACAAAATAAATTCTACAATGCAAAGGCCCATAAATTCATAAAAATCATGTATTTGTTCACACCCCCTTCCATCATCATCTATTTTTTAATTTGACACCGCTTATAACTCTTCCAATTTGTTTCAGAACGTGGAATTGACGAAAAAGTTGCTCTTGGTCTTTCAATTGTCTCTGTATCACTTCGATTCATTTCTTGCAGCTTTTCTACCCTCGTTGATTGGTTTGTCAGCATCAACAACTGTTGCTCAAACTGTTTGAGACCGCACTTTAAGACCATTTGTTGCATTGGAAACTATTGCAGGTAATTATATCATACTATTTTTACTATTTTATATTTCTATCTAGGCTCTATTCAGGTATTATCGGTTTTAAAATACCTTTTCAGTTCGATTCAATTTATCAGTTTGTTGTAAACATCATAATGATTTAACTGAACGTTCGATTGCGCGATCTTTCACCTGAAATACTAATATAGACAAATAATTATTTTCACAAAATAGTTTTTAAATTATTTCATAATTATTATTTGGCGCTCAACGCCTGTAGTCTTGGCTAGGTATTTTGGCTTTAAGATCAATCCAATTATTTAACTTTTTAAACCCAGCTGCAAAACTAAAGGAAGGTTCTCAAGTCCAAATATTTTCACGAAACCGATGCTTGTCAGCATTTTATGTCTTCATACTATCGACCGAGAGGAAATAAACTGATTGAAATTCTTTTCCAATTCACGAGTGTACCAGCGAGAAACATGATTCAAAAATCGTGTGACATAATTGATAAAATTCATTTCATTTTCAGCTTTAATGGGTCTTGCAACAGCCACAATCTACGCTGTTTATCACGAGGACAAAAAACTTTTTTTCCGCTTATAGGTTTTCTATGTGCAAGATTTGGAGGTTCATTCGGTGCAACATGTGCCAGAGTGTTCTGGCTGATTCTACCAGTTATTCTATTTTTAAAATCATGGTATAATGGCACAATTAGAAGAGCGGATAAGGAAACAAGGGAGCAAGTTGACAAACAAAACACAAATCTAGAAGCGTGAATAGACGTGTCATTTAATGAATCTTCAAGGCCATTACAGCCTTAATCATGGAGTTTATTTTAACAAATTTTTATCGTTTTAAAATGAACAAACGTGAATGACACGGAAATTTTAATTTTTTCAATTTAGTTTTAACGAACTAATAGCATACATTTTATTAAAACATTCTTTGCATATTTATTTCAGTAACCATTGGCATAATTTTAAAAAAATTGGCTGTAAAAACATTTAACATGAACCAGATAAATAAAAATTTGTTACGTTGAATAAACATTCATTGCCATTTCGTCTTTCACAATGCTTGTCTGCTTTTGTGGCAAATTCTTAACGGAAAGTGAAATATATTGAGTTTGTTTAAAAATCACAAATTGCAATTTTTGGGATTAGATTTAATCGTTGAAAACTATCTTCTCATGTTTATTATAATATACAAAGTGTGCAAATATGCTTATATGTATACAGTCGAGTTGAGTTGAGTTGAGCCATAACTTTATTCAAATTTTTTTTTTTTAGTTATATTATGAGTAGGGACTGTCTGAATTAGCCAAGTGAATATACCTCCTGTTCATAGCTTACAGTCCCTTCACATTTAGAGTGAACAAAAAATTAGTTGCCTCCATTCCATATTGTTTGTAGGGATGAGCCGGGATTCGGATCCGGACTCGGATTGAAGTCGATTGAACCATGATTTTTTATTGATTGTACCAATATGTGGCGCGCAATAATTTTTGCAATAATTCCATCCATTTGCCACCGCCTACCTTAAAAAGTTTTTAGGAAAACTTTTCCGTCCACATCTGCTTCGGGTCATTTCTCTACCTAGCAAAATTTTTTCAAAGAAATGAATCAGCATTCATATCTATATTTGGCTTCTGTTAGCCTTGGTTTAAATATAAGTGGTTAGTAAGACTCCAACTGTTTGTTAATTTTGATTTTCCCATAATAAACAATAACATCTTAGGTTGCAAGGAATCCAACAATACTTGTATAAAACCGAAAACCGAGATATCGTGAGTCAATGAAAACTCCTATTATTCAAAAAAATTATATTTGGCTTCTGTTAGTCTTGGTTTAAATATAACTGGTTAGTAAGAGTCCAAACCTTTGTTACTTTTGCTTTTCCTACATTAAACAATAACATCTTGCGTTTCAAGAAATATAACATACTTGTACGAAACCGGGATATCGTGAGTCCATGAAAACTCATACTATTGAACAAAGCGTAAAATATTTCTCAATTTTTTTCAGTTTCAGCTAAATAAAGACGATGCAATAACTTCAAAACATAAAGTGGTTTCAATGAGTTTTTTCTGGCAGAATCTTAATTTGACAACAATGCATGGTTATATCACAGAACTCGTGCAGTATTTGCATTCGGCAGAAATCTTCGTTCAGCGAAGACAAAGAATTTTATGTGGAAATGTTGTTTAGGTATAAATAACTTGGAAGTGATTGATTTAAATTTCAAGCTAAGCTTGCCGGTTGCAACGCGGTATTTAAGCACTTGAGACAAACTAGAACAGTGAAAGGCGATGAGAAAAACTAAATTTAACTTAGTTAGTAAATTTAACTCAAAATATTTAACAAAAATGAATCGAATTTTTTTGTTCATGATTTTATTGCTAAGCTCAAGTAAGTCATTTCTTATGCAGTTTTTTTTTCATTATTTTCTTGATCAAGCACTAAAAAACCTAAATACGTTTCATAACATAAAACAACTCGTAAAAATGTAAGATAATATTACGACTAAATCGAGAAGTTGAATTTTAAAATATGTTAAAAATGAGCGAAAGACTATGTTAAAGTAATTGTGAATTTATTCTTAAGTTTATTATTTTCAAAGACACTATTGAAGGCAGAAAGTGCAAAGGCATTGAAGTAACACGAGATTTAAGCGGGGACGTGGAATCTCCAACAACTAATACCGAATGTCTCCCGCGTTGGGCGTATTGTTCTTGGGAGTTTCATTTCCCAACTGATCTACGTCATACCATGTTTCGAATGACTTTTACAACCAATTTTGTACAAATAGAGAGAAATCTTATACAGATGGGTGGTGGGTTCGAGCCAAGCTGTAAGTATAAGTTATTACAGATAATTTTGTATACATAAACAGTAGTGATGAATACCCCAACTGAAAAAGTTTCTTCTTTTCACCTAAAATGTCTTTTTTCGTGTGTTTCTGATTATTCTCCTGTTATAGTATTCATTTAATCGTTAAATTTTTTTGTATCGGAACCTGTGAAATTGCATGGCTGTACTTTTTACGTGCTAAAGTTTTATAATTTTAATTTAACATTGATTGTGATTGTGCGACAAATAATCCGTTTTGGAAGGTGAAACAATTTGCTCTTGGGATACTATACATATAAATATGTTTTACGAGCTACAAGATGTACACGACTTGATAGTGGTAGAGTTAATCGTATTACTATGTTACGCTGGTCTTTTATTACATTTAGGTTGTTGGAAAAGCGATCTCGTCAATTTTAAATCTGTCAACGACAAAATATGTTGGATAACGTACAACTCTGATCTCTGCTTGCATGGACAGAATCAAACAATCAGGATGCGAGACTAGAGATTGGGGCATCAATGTTACTCATACAATGGTTTTGTACAAATGCCAACCAGCAAAAGCCCGATTCAACTTGAGCTACGAATATATCGATTGCATAACAGGTAATATTTTCTAATATAAATTAAATAAGCAAAGTCATTAAACTACTTCGGCCCATGTTATATCAATCATTATCTTGAATTTTTTTCATACTAGTGACTTTCGAATATCTTGATGTTGACCACAGAACTACCAGAACTTTATTTCTAAATAGCTGGAATATGTGTAATATTTTTCCTAAACCTCTGAAGTGTATATATTGTACAAACAATGTAGGAAATCTGCCGCCAAATAGGCTAGTTATATCGATCGGCCTCTGTGGGACTAACTACTTGTCCTTCTTCTATGATTTTCTGGAGGTGGATCTATATGAGTATAACGCTAGAGTGCTGTAGCCAGAGTAAAAATAACCATCCTTGATGATTCGAGAATCTTTTGGTAATTAAAGTCAGACGAAACGTTACAGAAATATATATATTTGTGTTGGCGTGCAGTAAGTCACTTGAATCACGAAAGAAGGTGGTCTGTTGCTTTTATTCAAAATAAAATCCTATTCAATTTAGGAAACACAATAGAATCCCCGGAAACTACATCGCAACCTACAACCTATCCACCACTAACAACAACAGTCGCTGAAACTACTAAAAACATAAAAGCACCATTCATTCATTATATGGCATAACAAACACAGTCACTGAGCCTACATCTTCATCGCAAGCAACCGACGATTGCAAAGACGATCCTATAACGATTTCTCCTGAAACAATCGGAATAATCGTCGGGATGATTGTTCTGGCATTCATCTCACAAATTACAGCATTCAAAACATATTTTTATTGGAAAAATAGGTGAGCCTGGAGTTGAATTATTTATATTTATTTGATTTTTTCATTTTTCTCGTTTTGCGATAAATAGTTTTCATTTTTCCTGTATTGGAATATAAATTATACAACTAATATTATTTTAAATACATGTGTTTAAAATTAGTATCAAAGTTTTCTGATAGTTATTTCGGAAAAAAAATGACTTTCCGGAACTCTTCACAATTCACTGTCGGGTAATACTATTAATTAGCTTTCTCATGAACAATTTTCAAAAAATTCACTTTACTGAGAGAACATACTGTAACAAATTAAATTGAACAACAAAATAAGTTATAACCATATATGTGATCTTAAGTCAAATATTATTCAAAATAAAAATTTTATTCTATGGCTCTATAGAATACTTTAAGATTTCCTAAATTTTCTTCACATTTGACTCACAATTACATTTGAATACATTTTAACCTCCAGAAATCGGTCACAAGAACGACAACATCAGATCAATACTCGTGCTATGAACAGCCCCTTACCAGTTCCAACGCCAACTCCTTTGTATGAAGAAGTGAATAATCCACTACCCGTGACTGAAGTTGGAGCAACATCGCAAATCATGATACCAATAGATAACGCGGGATATTTGTCTGCCATTAATGTTAATACGTCACGTACAAGGAATACCCAGGCATCCCCACAAGCTGTGATGGCATCATCAAGTCAAGGTGAATATGAAGTCGCGTATGTAAATGCGCCCGAATCTGATTATATTACTCCAGAAACTTTGCCCTAAAATACGATTTTGTTCTGTATTCTAAAACAGACGAACTGCTAATATTGTATCGGAAATACATTGTATAGACTATTTTTGACCTTAGTAAGATGGCGGCCCTGATGTGAAATTTCGTTCTGATTCTTGAACGATTTCGACTGAAAATATTTGAAAAAGAAATATGTTAACTAGACTATTTATATAGCCTCATGGAGATGGAGCATCGGACTTTTCACTATTAAATCAAAGGACGATAAACAAATTTTATTTTACGTTCTCCATTATGCTCTTAGAACTTTGGTTCTTGAGGCGGTGTCAGCGGTCGCTTAGATGTCACAAAGCAACTTTAGGGAGAGCACAAAGAAATTTTGACTTTGACACAGTAAAACATGAATTGCAAGAATAATTTTCCAATGCTTGTTTCCTAGTGTGTCTCTCTTTGATACGTTACTCGGTATTAAAACCAAAATTCAAAACATAATGGAAACGAAACATGATATGAAAGTTGTACTTTCCCAAACAAAACTCAAAATAGATGACTTTGTGAAATACAAGCAATTGCACTTGGTTATCACTTTGAACTGCAATGATGACATGCATTGAATGAATGCTTGATATCAAGCGTTGCTTTGCTGCTTGACTTTAATTCTTCAGTGGACCGCGAGTCATCAAAAAATTGTACGGTGACCGTTATGCATATTTTTTCAAAAAGTTCGAGTACTAATGTTTTAGAAAGGCAATCAATTAACGCCAACCACAATATCTAACTTCACTTTTTTCGATTTTTTTGTAAGTAATATGCGTTTTGGATTTATTATACTTTAGATCTATGTTCTGAGATGAAGTGCTTTAAAGCATAGTGCCATATTTCACTCACGCCCACGTGAACAACAGTGTGACTTCCAAATTAAACTTTAAAAAAAGGAGATATTTTATAAATATTTTTATCTATTGCATTTTGTTAAATTAAATCCTATTTCATTTACATATCGGCTCCATGTAGGCCTTGTTTATAAATATTAGGTTTTGATAAGGAGTCCTGCGGGATGTTTTATGTGTTCTTATGAAAACCGGCAAATGTTCACAAACCCAAATTAGACAGTTACAAAACTAAGAGGAGTATATTAGTTTCATGAACTTCTTCTGATAAACGATTTGATTAACAATGCGACAGTGCCCTCATACTTTCCTAATTTTAAGCAATAATGTGGGCCAAGCAAATGTAAAATGCATCTAGTTTTTTAATTAATAAAATCTGTTATTGCTTTATCAAGTAATCATCGGGTATTGTTCGGTACGGTCTATCGTTACATCGTTACAACAGTGGATGTCAGTGTCTCTATGTCAATGGTCGTAGAACGGTTTATTCATTCAAATGCAAGATATGAAATTGCGAGACAATTTTCTGATTACGTTTACAGGACCGTTGCGTTTGAATAGTCATATCTGGTTTACACTATAGCATTGTTTGCCTTCTTGCAGCGTAGAATAATGAAGTGGCCATGAACAGAAGATGTTCGTTTACGTTCCTTTACCAAAAATTTTCCGATAGTTCAACTGCCCATTAACACCAATCATTTATATCTAACTTCGACCCATTGTTTTTTATCATTTTATCTGTTTCTTATGTAAGTAATAGATTTTATTCAACTTTCACTCCATGTCCAAAGATGAAGTTCTTAATGTATATATTAAATTTATTAATGTTTTCTCATTCGTCTCATTTCAATTTCATATTGGATTGATTAGAAATATTATGTTTGAGTAAGGTAGGTCGGGGTCACGGGTGGCAATATTTTATGTAATTTCATAAAAATAAAATAAAATGGATACAATTATATACATATTCATGTTTAACCTAAAATGAAAATTAAAATCTTCTTAACATCCATGCATCTATTGAGTTTTTATAAATTTCTAGTCAAACACGTTATTTCATTTCTCTATTTCTTACACGTGATCCATGTGATCTCATGAATATCGACGAATATTCTGAATCTTAAATAAGATCTATATGAGAGTAAGGGATTTTATAGTTATCAGAGTTACACATTGTGCTTTGTAATGATCGGAAATCCTTTATATCTGTCTTAGTATAATCTCGTATAAACAAGGGTAGCAATGACGTTTGAAACTTATTTAGTAAGTTTGTAAATTATTTTTGATGTTTCTTATTGTCGTACTTGTATAAATATTTGGAATAAAACTGTATAACAGTTTTACTTTTGATTGATATCCTATGTTATTGGGCAATTTTTCAGTAGTGTCAGCGTCATGTTGGTAAACGATTTTACAGACAATATATGAAGAGTTAAACTAGGTCGATCGCCGCAGTACAGGTTTCTCATTCACATTCAAAATTTGAAAATGCCAGAAAACTTTCCGAATTTTTTTTGATAGAACTTGCAATTTTCGGATCGTCAAATTATGGCTTCACGCTGCAGCATTGTTTGTCGTTTCGCCACGTAAGATTGGATTACCCTTGTGCAAAATTACATGCAAATGACCTTTGAGTCTCCAGTTACCAGACTTGGTTGCAAATCATGACTAAGTCCGCTTGATTTCAATATTGCCATGCGGTGATGCATCTCACTCATGGACGTAACGGGACGGGACACCTTAATAAAAATTTCTTCAAAACAAAGGACTAAACGAAGATATTCGAGTCCAAAAGTTTTTCACAATCCTGATGCTTGTCATTATTTAAAAAAAAACGTATTTTATGACCTCCAACTAGTTCCGACTAGGAGAAAACAGACGGATTGACATTCTTAAAACAGACGGATTGACGTTCTTATCCAGTTCACGCGTGTATGAACCAGAAACAGGATTTAAAACCAAGAGACATAAATATAAAAATTTATTCCAAATTCAGCCTTAATTTGACCATCGCGACAGACATAATCTATGCTGTTTATAACGAAGACGAAAAACTGGAAGATTTTCCGCTTATAGGTTTTCTGTGTGCAAAATTGGGAAGCGCATTTGATGCAACATGTGCTATTAGCTAGACTATTCTGGTGGAATCTACCAGGGTTTCTGTTTACAAAATCATGGCATAATGTCACCATTAACAGAGCGGATAAAAAAAACAAAAAACAAAAACAAAAAACTGGTTGACAATGAAACTTCTGTTTAAATACACGTGTCATTGACGGACCTTCATAGTCCATTCGACCTCCAACCATTAACATTTGTCTTGCCAGAAATGAGTAATTTTTAACAAGTTTCAATCATCTGAAAATAAACTGAAGATAAATTAAACTTCAATTTCCATATTTTCAATTACCAACAGCATACTAATTTAGAGTAAAATATATCTGGATCTGTAGTAGAAAAGCCGAAAAATCTGTTGTTTTGAAACATGTGGAATAAAACATACGTACATAACGCACAAACTAATTGAGTAACAGAAATTAACGGTAACGGATAAAAATTGAACAGATTAGATTAATTCATTAATCTAACTAACCTGTCGTTATTGACGTAGTTTGAAGTATCTTTCATTCATAATTTAAATTAATCATTACCGGAAGTATTTCAGTCTATTGAATAATAATTTACTTCTATCGTGCCTTTGCCTTTGCCTCTTGATGGTAACAATATCTGGCGCGCTATAATTTTTGCGAGGATTCCATCTTTTTGCCACCGCCATTTGCTATAACAATAATGCGAATGTATTAGTCAATTTTCAATCTATCAACATTAGACTACATACTTTAATAAGATTATATATCTGAAATTTCTTATACGGCTTCTATCACAGAAGTACATTTATTTGCGGCTATGTCATACATCCAAGCAACATATAGATTTCACCGTTAGCCGGCTCATGTCTTCGGTTTACACGGGAACTTTTGCTACAAACGCTGATAAAGAGCAGTAACTTATTTTAACAATGTTTAGATGTTGCATATATATACATTTTTCAGGTAAAGTGCGTAAAACAATCAAATTCTAATAAAGGTAGAAACGAGAATATCGGTCACAGACCGAAGACTTATCGATTGAACACCTTGTGTCCCATCACTAATTAAATGATAATTCGCTAATTATACGACATAATTCGCCCAAAATCAATAGGCTTCTGGCACGAGATATGATGAATGAACAAGCAAAATCTGCAGCAACCCCAATCTCGCTTTTGTGAGATATCGCGTGCATCTAACAGACAGACAGAAAAACAGACAAATACCTATCAACATACTTACCGATTAAAATCAATAAGTAATAAACTCGGCATCGACTCTTCTATATCATTTTCTTGCCATACAGATTATAATGATATTGAAGTAAGATTGCTATTTGTGATTTATTGTTAATTTGGAAACAACTTCTATCAATCAATAAAGAATATACGAGAATATCGGTCGCACACCGAAGACTTATCGATCGGAGGTTAGGGGATCCCCAGAACAGCGCCGCTCTTACTCCATAGTGACACCGTGTGTCCCATCACTATTTAATTAATAACTTGCTAATTATACGACATAATTTATCGAAAATTAAAGGCTTTTGGTCCGACATATGATGGATGCACATGCAAAATCTGAAGCAGATTCAATCTCGCTTTCGTGAGATATCGCGTGCATCTAACAGACAAACAAACAAACAAATACCTATTAACATACCTACCGATCTATGATTGATAAGTAATAATGGCTATGTGGTTCATGGAATATTATGGAATTGTCGTTCGTTCAGTTGGTTTACTTCCTCGTGTTTAGGATTGTCAACATTAACGGTATTAAGAGTTAACAAACTTGGATGGCGATAAGCATGCCTGGTGGCATCGGAAAAATGACAGTGTGGGGGGAAAGGGGAGAAATTAGATTTGTCCAATCATTTTCAAGCGGCCTGTATTACCTCCCATAAACTTTAAGCACTTTGTTTGACTCAATTTCCGCTTTGCGTGTTAGTTTCCTGTATTGTTAGTTTGCTCCCGCCTATACCCCTTTAGTAGTTTAACACAAATGAGCCATGGTCGTGACCCATTACATATAAAACGGCGAGAAGCAAACATGGAAACTTTTCTTTGTCATTTCAACATGGCAAGTTATTTTTAAAAATAATGGCTAATGCTAAAATCATTGATAATATATAATATGGGAAAAACATTGCCAGTTGCATCGAGAAAAGTCGTAAAGTGAATCTGGTAACCTCTGGTCAATACTTCATTCTACGTAAAATATTTTGATTTAGTTCTTTAAAGCACATATTGAAATTTCACTACTTAAATTTATAATTGTTCACAACTCGTTTTTGAGAGTACAATACGCTAATTGTGAAAATATGCCAAAGCGCTTTAATAAGTTGCTTCGTTTTAACAGGTTATCCCAATAGTTCCTTTGGTTTCGTAGTCTCCAAATAAAACAAATGAATTTTCCGATAGTGTCTCCACCTACGGAATTTCAGACAATGTTATATTCATAAAGATTAGGATTATTCAAACTTTCACTAATAAAAAAACTGAAATTCGAAATACATCACGTCATTGGACGTAATTTGTAAATCATATGAAGCATTATATCACACAACAAGTTGTTGATATTCTATGTTTCGGAAAGAAGTTCGTTGTGCTAGACTCTAGGTCAATAAAAAATGTATATGCAGCAGTAAATCGTTCAAAAATCAGCAGTTTCTGCAAATCGTACGATTTTCATTTGGCGATTCGTAATTTAAAATCACTTTGATGCAGATTTCAGGATAATCAAGAATTTCCTTACGGATAATATTTAAAGTATTCAAATCATTAGTAGGATAGGATAAAATGGCAAATAGGATAGGATTTACATATTTATCCCGGGGGAGAGGAAAGCCGATAAGACGGCTTATTCATATGGCGAACCACGGCCTCTCGTCCGGTTACCATTCCAAGTCGGGTATGGGATTAGATTTACTGTATTGTTTGTTTTCGGAAGCATGGACTTGGTGGTGGAGGAAGCCGTAACCGACCAGCGGTTACGTGAACCACCCAACGAAGGCGAGGAGTCCAGCAATCCTCTCGCACATAACCATCCCTGCATGGGATTCGAACCTGCGAACCCACGCAGAGTAGTTAGAGGTGCGGTGGCGAGCGTATTCCTAACGCTTAGCCCGTTGAGCCACACCGCCGCGCCAAATATTTGCCCTCAAACATAAGTTTTGAAAATTGAAATCCTCAAGTTTTTGAGCATTGATGTTATATTGAGTCCTACCTAAAGCAAAAGAGTCAAAGTAATGAATCAGCGTTCATATCTATATTTGTCGTCTATTAGCCTTAGTTTGAATACAACCTGCACGTAAGTGATCAAAATTTCGGTGACTTGGGTTTTCCTATTTTAAACAATCACATCTTACATTGCAAGAAATCCAAAAATATTTGGACGAAACGGGATATCGTGAGTCATTGGAAATTTATACTATTTGAAAAATTGTAAAATATTGCTCAGTTCTATTAATTTCATATGAATAAAAGCGATTCAATAACCTCATTACATAAAGTGGTTTCAATGAGTTTTTTCTGACCGACTTTTTTCGACCATAATGCATTGATATATCACAGAACGATTGTAGAATTTGCATTTGACAGAAGCGAAGACATGGAATTTAACGTGAAATGGTGTTTTGATATAAGTTGAGGGTGGTTGATCTAAATTTAAAAATTTCAAGCAGTGTTTTCCAATTGCATTGCGACAGCACTTGAAAAATAACTAGAATTGTGGAAAGTATTTTCATCTTCAGTTTTGTTTCCCCAATTCAGAATATTTAACAAAAATGAATCGAATTTTATTGTTCGGAATTATACTGCTAAGTGAGTTATGAGTTATGTTTTTTTTTTTATTCAATAAGATCGTTTAGGATTTTTTGTGTGTCGCAGAGGAAAAATATTAAGACTACCTGGTTATGGACATTCGTCGACTGGTTTGCACAGGAATTCGTAAAAGGAGTTCGAAAAATCGACATAAATTTATTAAGATCAGATTAATGGATTTCTGCAATCAAATAACAATTTAAATAATTTTCGTTTAATATAACTAGCGATATCGAGATTCTTGGATTTCATACACTGTTGCCGGTTTTTAAGGGAAATAGAAGGCGAATTAAAAAAACTATATTTTATTGATAAAAAAAAAATATTTAGCCTCAACGTCAATAAGTTTTCGAAATTTTTCTGATTATTCTCCAACTTTTGATTATCTGTTTGCTTATTGTATACTATTTTTATTTTAAAACGAGGTTTTTTATATTATCTAAATCTTGAACAAAGTCTATGAATTGTAACAAACTAATTCTTATTCAAGCACAGTTGTTTCATCTTTGAACGGCAAGAAGTGTTCAGAATATATCGATATCAGAAATGATCTAAGTGGGCTAGTGGAGTCTCCAACAAATTATGAAGAATGTCAGGAGAGTAAAATGCATTGTTCATGGAAGTTTTTTTTCCCAACTTATCTACATCATACCATGTTCCGAATGACTTTCACAACCAATTTTGTACAAACAGAGAAAAACCTTATACGAATGGATGGTGGGTTTCAGCCAAGATGTAAGTATAAGTGATGACAGATAATTTTAAACTGTAGTAATTAAATACTTAGATCACTCCAACTGATAAAGTTTCTTTTTTTCATCCAAATTTTCGTGTGTATGAATTTCGTCCTGTTTTAGTATTTATTAAGTCCAATTTTGTTATATCAGAACCAGTGAAATTGCATGCTATACTTTTTACGTGCTGAAGTTATATTTATTTTAACATTGCTTCTGAATATGTTCCAAATATTCCGTTTGTGGGAGGTCATACAAGTGGCAACTTAGAATACTTCACTTATATTTCAGTAACTAAAATTTGCGAGGCATAAATTGTACACTGTTTTATAGTTATATAGTTATTCGTAATAATATGTTATGCTTGTCTTTTATACAAAGGTTTAGGTTGTTCGAGAAACGATTACATCAATTTTAAATCAGTCAAAGACGAAATATGTTGGGTAACGTACAACTCTGATCTCGGCTTTGGCAGAATCATGCTATCAGGATGCAATGTAAGACCACTGGAGTCCACACGTCACACGTCACAAGTCACACCCACGTCAGTTTTATACATATGCAAACCATCAAAAGTCCAATTTAACTTGAGCTACGAATATATCGATTGCATAACGGGTAATATTTTATATTGAGCAGATATGTTTAATAATTTTGCTGAAATGTCTGGGGATAGTTTCTACGACGAATTTGAAAACAAAAACTGATTTTATTTGATATAAAAGATCTAGTAGGTGGTGTTTGAATTAATCACTTTGAATCAAATTAACTGAAGATAATAAGAAAAAATATGACCTGTACGGTTATAGTTGGATGTGCTTAAAAATCAATGTACCACCAAATATGATTGTTATATCGATCGGTTTCTGCGAGACTAACTAGTTATCCTTCTGCTATGCCATTTGGGTCGGTGGATCCATATGCGTATAATGCAAGAGTGTGGTAGCTAAAGAGAAGATAACTATCTTAATTGATTCAACAATTGCTGCACACAATGTTAGATAAATATACTTGTGTTGGTGTGCAGTAAGACTCTTGGATCACACAGTAGCGTGCCTGTTGCTATTCAGAATAATAATATCTCATTCACTTCAGGAAACAGAATAGAATCCCCGGAAACTACAACGCAACCTACAAACTATGAACCAATCGCTGAGAATTCCAAAGACGATCTCATATCGCTTTCCCCTCAAGCAATTGGTATAATCATCGGAGCGATTGTTCTGGCATTTGTTCTGCAAATTATAACATGCAAAGCATATTTTTATTGGAAAAATAGGTGAGTTTGGGAATTTAAATTTCAATATTTTTTTCCCAAATTTCTCGTTACAATAATTAGTTTTTATTGTTCCTCTCCTGGAACACAAGTTATTCAATTAATATTTTTTTTCAAATATAAATATGTTTGAAATTAGGATCAAAGCTTCCTGATATTTATTTAAAAAACAAAATTATAATCTGGGCGGGTTGCGTAAAATATTTAATAGCTTACCAATTAGATTTCCCTCATGCACATGCCAAAATATCCATCTTACTGATCAAACGTACAATGAAAAATTAAAATGAACAACAAAATAAGTTAGACACAGATAAGTGATCGTGAAACAAATATTATTCTAAATTGAAATTTTATTTTATTGTTTATAAAAGACTCTAAGATTGCTGACTTTTTTCACATTGACACGTAATTAATATTGAATCTATTTTTTTATTCTTCAGAAATCGTCGAGCACAAGAGGGAGAGAATCAGATCAATACTCGTGTTGTGAACCGCCCGTTACCAGATCCGCCTTCATATGTCATAGACGGCAATTTTTATGTCATCTCCTAAAAACCGCAGATTTTTTTTAAACCCAAATAAGATTCACGCGAGAGTAAGAAGTCCTATTATTTTAAAAATTATTTATCAAAATTTCAGATTCGGCAGAAGTCTGATTCTGGTATATCTGTCTTAGATTATTATTATCGTTCTTGTATAAATATTCGGAATGAAACTCCAGAATAATTTTATTCTTGATTTATCTTATGGTATTAGTAAGCTATTACTTATCGATTTTATTCGGTAAGTATGTTGATAGGTATTTGTCTGTCTATTTGTTTGTCTGTTTGTTTGTCTGTTAGATGCACGCGATATCTCACGAAAGCGAGATTGAATCTGCTCCAGATTTTGCATGTGCCATCATCTTATGTCGTACCAGAAGCCTATCGATTTTGGATGAATTATGTCGTATAATTAGTGAGTTATTAATTAATTAGTGATGGGACACAAGGTGTCACTATGGAGAAAGAGCGCTGTTTTGGGGGATCCCCTAACAGTGATAAAGAGATCTTGATTTTTACAAAGCGAGAGATTTTCGAGACGCGCTGAATGTGTGTGTGAGTGTGCGATCCGCAAGTTTTCACGCTAGTGATTAAGAGCGAAGAATACACACCGCTATATCGTATCTCGTGATTAATCTATAAGCTCTCTTGTAACTTTGACGTCGTCGCGATGCGCAAGTTTCCTTCGAGAAATTTTCCACTCTATTGAGTCAGAGCGAAGGATACACGCAGTGGCGTGCCCAGGGGGGCGGAAGGGGCAGCAGCCCCGGGCAGCACGTAGTAGGGGGCAGCAAAACCAAGCTGTGGAGTTGGCGTTATTGAACATGTTTTTATGTAAATAAAAGCTGACATTATGTGTTCAGTTTTGTATGACTGACTGTGGTGATGGTGAGTTAACCATGGATGTTTTCACGACCAGTGACCCCAGGAAAATTCTTCCTATCTTATTTTACATATGCAGCATTTGTGGTGCTTATTTCAAGAGTGGTTTCGCGATTTATTCCCTTATACTAGTGATGTTTCAAACAATCATTTTAATTCAAAATATTCAACCCTGGTATTTGAAAGTTCCAGTAGAAAATTTTAGCCCTGTCTATCACAGCTATTTTTAAACTAATTTTTGATTACTGCAATTAAAATATGAGAAGACAGTATAATCATCGGGTTCCATTATCTTTGCACCATCTTTGCGTTTTCAATTGTACGTTGGTGCAAATGTACGTGGGTGCAAACTGCAAATGTACATGAGTGCAAACATCCATGGATGCATATGTCCGTGGGTGCAAACTGCAAATGTACATAAGACTAAACGTCCATGGGTGCGAATGTCCGTGGGTGCAAATGTCTGCGGTTGCAAATGTACTGGTTGCAGAAGTGCATGGCTTCTAATGTCCGCGAGTGCGATCTATATGCGTGTGGTAAAATCTATGATTGGAAATGTATGGTTGCAAATGTTCTGGGTGCAATTTACGGGTGCAAATGTGCTGCCATCAAATCAATGCTTTTTTTAATTCGTTCTGAAATTTCCAAAACACAACCCAAAAGCTAAGAAATAGCATGCGAAAACGAAGCAATGTTAAAACCATGACAAAAAATCCGACGTTACGTCGCTTTTCCGAAGAGGGAAACAATTTTCTCTTATATAATCGCAACACTAGCGCGTTTTACACCGTCTTCCAAACGCATGAGATTTTGATATATCAATTTATCAGTTGTAGCATCAATAAATTTGTTATTTTTACAAACTTAAATATAATTTTTGAATTAATTTATTTGATTACAAAACTTTGGTTTCGGTAAGGAAGAACGTTGAAGCCGGTAATTTTTCATGTGGATTCTGAAAACCGTCGATTTCCTTAAACCTAAATAATTTGGAAATAATAAAAATATAATATTGTTCAATTAACAAATGTTTAACATATGAGAAAACAATTTAACATCCACGCATTTCTATTTTATTTTCTTATTTTTTTTTGTTAAACATGTTATTTCTCTCTGATTTCTTATTTTTTTCCTAACAAAAAATGTGCCCGATAAATCGAAATAACTGTTCATTAACACCAAACAAATTTATATAACCACAGCCAATTTTTTTTGTCTTTATTGCATTTTATCTGTCTATAATTGTAAGTATTGGTTTTTAATCAACTTTTAACATGCCCTGTGACGTAGCTATCGAAGCATTGTTGGACCGCTTACCTTTCTTTCAAAATAATCCGACCTTATGTGCATTATCCAGACCGCTTTCTAAAAGAATGACATTCAAAAATACTATATGCCATATATATTGTATCTATTGAGTTCAATTAATTTTTATTATTCGTCTTATTTCATTTTTATATTGGTTTCATGCGCCGCATTGATTAGAAATGTTATGTTTGACTAAGATAGGGCGGGGACACTGCTGGCGGAGAAAGAGTCATTATTTATGTAACTTCACGAAAACCGTGGAATTTTCTGAAATTCAAACAAAGCTGGATGCAATGAGAGATATAATAGTGTTTAACAAGAAATATAAAAATAATAAACTTCTCAACACTCATGCATTTATTAAGTTTTTGCCAAACATGTTATTTTATTTAATGCATTCACCGCAGTATATCTTGTTTGGGTATGCTAGAGTCGGGTCACAAGCATCAATTTTTTACGTGATCTCTTGGAAACCGTCAAATATTCTTGTACCTAAATAATATTGATACAGGAGTAAAGAGATTTAAGAGTTTTCAAAATTACAAGTTGTGCTTTGTAATGATTGGAAATCCGATATCTCTGTAACCAAATATTCTCGTGTAAAAACAAGTAGCAATGACATTTAAAAAATATTTGTTTTGCCAATGTGTGCATTTGTTTTAAGGTTTTTTATTGTCCTAATTGTAAAATTATTCGGAATGAAACTGCTGAATAACTTTACTTTTGATTGTTACTATTTGTTATTGGGTAATTCTTCAATAGCGTCATATTTTGCGTTATTTGTTGAGGAAGCGGTCTCGTAAATCAAGGGCGTACGTAACAAGGGAGGGGGTAACTTAATAAATATTTCTTCAAAACAAAAGATTAAATGAAGATATTTGAGTCCAAATCTCCTCACAAGTTTGATGCCTTTCAGTGAAATAGAAAATACTTATTTCATGAGTTCCTACTAGTTCCGACTACGAAAAACTGAATTGATTGACCTTCTAAAAGATGATTTAAACACAAAGTGACATAATTAAAATGTATTTTATATTAAGCACCTAATGGATCTTGCAACAGCCATAATCTACGCTGTTTATAACAAAGACAGAAAAAATTCAGCTTATGGGTTCTCTATGTGCAAGATTGGAAGGAGGAGCATCAAGTTTAACATATGCTAAAGTATTCTGGCTTATTCTACTAGTTATTCTATTTTCATCATATTAACATCATGATATAACAGTACCATTGACAAAGCGGATAACGAAACAAGGAAACAAGTTGACAATTAGGCCAAATACAATAATCTAGATAGGTTAATATACGTGTCATTTAATGAATCTTTGAGGCCATTACAGTTTTAATCATGGACATTTCTCGACAAAAATAACTGATATTTTTAAAAATTTGAAACTTTTCAAAATAAACGGAAGATAAATAAATCATATTTTTAATTCATTTTTCACCAAATAACAACATACTATTTTTGAGTAAAACCTTCTTTTCAATATTTCATTTTGGTAACCATTGGCATAATTATACAAGAGCATAAATTGCTATGACAACATTTAACTAAATCTCCTTTTGTTGAATGAACATCCAGTGCCACTCACTGCTTTCACAATGCGGGTATGTTTTTGTAGCAAATTCTAGCCGTTTAAAAAAACTATTATATTAGTTTTAAAATCACGAATTGGAAATTTTGCGATTAGACCTAATATTTCAAAATTATCTTCTCATGTTAATTATAATATACTTGTTGTGCAAATAAGCCTATATGTATAGTATAGTGAGGTTTTTCTGCTATCATAACATTTACTCAGTCAGAACGCTCATCAATCCATTGCTAGAGTATAAAACGAGATATCCATTAGTACTGGGGCGACATAGAAATAAATGAGGAAAGGATTATTCTCAGATCGAGTTTTTGTTAGTGAACAAGCAAGTTTAAAGAATTGCATAGGCATATGATCAAGTGCTAATTTGCACTCGTGTTATATTATAAGCCTATTTTAACAATTAAGTGACGTATTTCCCATGCTTTGAGAAAGCTCGACAAGAGGCCATGTATAGGAAGAAACCTAGATTTGTAAACACAACAATCGATCCTGGTAGACAGAGCTAACAACCTGGACTTGGTCATCATTCAACCTTTTAACGAATATCCGCAATTATTGACTTCATTTCGAGGCAATTTTTTCTTTAAAAAGCATTGTAAAGGCAATGTATACTTGGTATGTTACGTATCATGCAATATTTTTGGATGTTTTACGGCATCTAACAAAGGAGTATCTGGCGAAATTTAAGCACTAGGGAGCAGAGCATTTAGCGATATCTGCAACCGTCGAAGAACTGCATGTGAACGTATTCACCTCACTATTTACAGAACTTATTGATGTTTTATCTTGTATATAACTTATAATCACGGTCCCCCTGGTCCCCCGTAGTATGTGTAGGGTTAGGGTCAGGCCAAATTTTATCCCCCCCTTTTCCTTATTTTAGTTCTATTACGAGTCGGAGACCGTCTGTATAAGCTGAGTGAATATACCCCCTGCCAATAGGTTTCATTCCCTTTACACAACCTGATGTGGAATAGGCGAAAAAAATTAGTTACCTCTATATTGGTACACATACTTTCCCCAGCGCCCTAATTGAAATTACCATGCCGCACCAAATAATATTACATTCATTATCATCTTTTAGAATAAAAAACATTGAAAAAATAATTAATGGAAAACATTTATGACATATTGTCAAGGCGTTTTTAAAGCATACACGTTGCCGAATGAGATGCGCAAATAAAATATGAATCTTTTTAATAAATCTACATGCATGGAAGAATATCTGTATGGCGCACCTGATTTCAACCCCTTAAGAAAAGATGGTTTAGTTAGGCCGTTAGGTAATAATTGACTATCTATTTGAAGTAAAATCAGAAACAATTTTATTACTTTGTGGCGACAAAATCTATCGATATATTGAGGGTTGATTAGTAAGCATGTCGTAGGATGTGAAAACGGAGAAGTATATTATAGTTCCTTGAATGCTCAGTTGCTGCTGTTTGCAGTGTTTCATTTAGTTGATTTTAGGTAGTTAAATTAATTTATTTGTAACCAACAGCATCCAAAAATACGAAATATTTTTTTTACCCAAATTGCTTTTCAAATAATATTTTTAAATTCACATTTATGTACATTATCCCAAACTGAAAAGCTCCGAATCTTGCAAGGTGAACGATTCTCATAAAACTGATTCACTGATCTAAAATAGACTCCGAAGTTTGGAGTTTAGAATGGAAATATTTTATAAATGGCCCACACTCCGGCAAATCAAAAATTTTATAGCTAGCTAATGCTTCGAATGTTTTATTTCCGTATTGAAATTGCGTGGTTTCTGACGTTGCTTTATTCCTGGTATAGATACAACATTCACAACAACTGTATATTATATTTGTGCCTGCAACAAAGATCGAATAGTGCAGTAATTTGATGCCAGTTGTATTTACAATTTATCTTTGTTGGGTGAATACCTAATTCATCGGTGGATGTCCCTAATAAATTATTTGTGTTAAATACAGATGAAATCGTGCACTATAGGCTGTGTGTATATGAAATATAAAATAGTAGCTTACAAAAATATGCCGTCTCTATTTTCTTTTGAGTTTACCTGCAACCAAAATAATTGCTTGTGTGATGTACGTTAGGTCAGACGTTAATTTTAATGCAGGTAAATAAAAAGATATACGTTAGGTTAGACGTCAATTTCACTGCAGGTAATGGCATCGGTAAATGAATTGACTTAATTTCACTGTTAAACATTTGATATGCTCAGCACTTACACTTACCCGCTGCACATGTTGGATTTTTTGTAAGTTTGTAATACTTCTTTCTTCGCATATTTATGCATTTGTGGTGTTTCCAGAAAAAAATGTAACAAAACAGCAAAAAATGAGAACAAGTATCGCAGTTGTACAGACATGCTCATTACTGCATTACATTAATGAAGAAAAAAAAATAATATTTGAATTTCTCTGCAGACACACAAAACTAAAAGTAAATATATTCGGTAAGCTATGGTCAAATTGCAAAAGTTCAGACAAAATAGACTATTCTTCTACTCTAGGTAGGTACCGTACCGTCCCCATAAAAAACTTTCAATTCCAACTAACGGTGGTACAGCACAGGGGGTCCCTATAAAAAAACTTTCAATTCCAACTTCCGCTAAAGCGGTACGGTACATCCGAGTTACTACTGTAATAAAATAATGAACTAGTTATGGAAGCTTTTCTTGTCAAAAAAAATCTAATAATTACAAACCGTCACCGTGCTGAACGGTTATTTTTGTCATATGCGTTATCGGTACCTACCAGCACCTGTTGCTGCAGGTCTGCTTCGATCGTGAAAGGGTTCATCTCTGGCATATAAAAACTCAATTCAATTTGCTCCTATCAAAATTAACAAATACGGTAGGCTAGATTTGCCAGAAAACCTACAAAAAGGACAATAATGCAAAGGCACATAAATTCATAAAAATCATGTATTTGTTTACACCCCCTTCCAATCATCTTTTTTTTTAATTTGAAACTTCACATGAATCTAACAATTTGTTTCAGATCGTGGAATTGACGAAAAATTGCTCTCGGTTTTTTGATAATCTCTGCATTACTTTGGTTCATTTCTTGCAGCCTTTCTACCGCCGTTGATTGGTTTGTTAGCATCAATGAGTGTTGCTCAAACTGTTTGAGACCGCACAATGATCACAAATCACAAATTCTATTCAGAGTATAGTAAATTTATGGAGAGGTAGAAATTTATCTATGATAGGAAAAATTTCAATTGTCAAGACATTAATGTTATCTAAACTGTGGCATACAGCCAACTATAAGATTATACCAGAAATATTTGTTAGAAAAATAGAATCTATCATTTGGAATTTTATTTGGAACAATAAAACGCAGCTGGTAGCTAGACAAATTACAACAGGAGGGTACAGTACAGGGGGATTAAATATGATGGACCTTAGAAGCCAGTTGAAAGCCTTACAGGGGAAATGGATATTTAAATTACTTAAAAATGAAAATAGACCATGGAGTAGAAGAGCAAGATACTTTATTAATGCATATTGTAATAGTTTGACTAAAGATAATTTGGAAAGCTTACACTTGTTGGTAAGAATTGAAAAAACAACAGCAATACCAAATTTCTATACCACTATAGTAAATTCTTTCAAAGGACTTGAAATTGGAAAAGAATCATCAATTGAATGTCAGTGAAGTAAAAGAGGAAATATTATGGTATAATCCATTAATTCAGGATCAAATTTTACTTTTTAATCTAAATGGATTCAATCGAAAGTCATCTATGTGCAGATATTTTAGATAATACCCTACAAACTTTAACAATAAAATATACTCGGTTGATATAATCAGAAATGACCAGAGAAAGCTTTTTTTATTTAAATAGATGTTCTTTTGAAATTCAGCAAGTTTTGGAACAATTTGCCTTTAAGTTGGAAAGAAATTTAAGCAAATAATCATATTATAACAGAAACAGACCGGGTATAACACAGGTATATGATTCGGAAAACCTAACTACCAAAACAATAAATACATTATTCAAAATAAAAAAATAAAAGAAATTGCTAAACGACATGATAATTACATTAACAAAAATTTAAATCTGAATACGCCAATTGATTGGTCAAAGATTTGCAAGGTGAAATTCCTAACAACTACAAAATATAACTTGAAAATTTCGCATAATGGCCAACCAACAGGGGACAAATTGGAAATATGGTTACAATGAAAATGGGTTGTGTGTATTTGCAATGAATATGAAGAAACATGCATGCATTTATTTTGTTATTGGTGAATGGGTTTCCGAATTTTTGGGAATGGTGTAATTTGGCTAAAAATAATTATGATAAAATAATTTTCAAAGTGATGTTGAACTATTATTTATAAAATTGTGCAAAGTCAACGATTTGGGAGTTCAGAAATAGTGTTAATACGATGAGGTTTATCAAGATGCAGTGCAAACATGAGGCTATTCTCAAATGCAAACTCATAGGCATCAATTAAATTAAGCCCGAGCTGTGATAATAAAAAGTTATTTCTTGATGAAACTATAAGATGAAATCCTTCAAAAATCTATAAATGGTTTGATTATATTTGGATTAAGTGTGGATTTGTATAGGTTTCATGGGTTCACATTTATATTTAGGTGAGTGTTACATAGTCAGGGAAACAGGAAAATCCTAACAGCATGATGGGCTTTTCAAATTCCCTGTCTAATTTATCAATGTATCTTGTTTTTCCATGCTAATCTAAAATGTATAACTATGTTGTCTGCACTACGGTGGCGTTATGGACAGACTGTCAATCAAATGGACTTATGATAAACAATGGACTATCAAAAATGGATGGAAATATAATACTTGTGTATATAAATGTATTTATTGTATCTGTATGGTAAAACTATATTATTCATATTGCAATTAACTGGAATGCAAAACATGCGATTGTCTTCCAAAACAAATCTTCGAAACCAAGTTATTTATAATCAATGTATTGATTTACAAAAATTATAACATAAAAATGTCCACATTGGCTATAGAATGAGATTTAACAAAAAAAAAATGATCATATATTGTTACATTGGAATCGATTGCAGGTAAATCTATCCTACTATTTTATATTTATATCAAGGCTCTATTCAGGTATTATCGGCTTTCAAATAACTTTTAAGTTCGATTCAATTTATCAGTTTTTTCAAAACAATATAATGACATCTAGACCGCACATCGTGGCCATTGTTACATTGGAATTCATTGCAGTTGCTTATTTTCAACGACTTTGTGATTTTATTATCCAGGCTTTATTCAAGTCTCACAGAATATGGACAAATAATCGTTTTTCACACAAAACTTTTTCAAAAAATTTAAAAATCGAGTGACGTAATTGATAAAATTAATTTCATTTTCAGCTCTAATGGATCTCGCGACAGCCATAATCTACGCTGTTTATAACAAAGACAAAAAACTTGAAGATTTTCCGCTCATAGGTTCTCTGTGTGCAAGATTGGGAGGCGCATTCGGTGCAACATGTGCCAGAGTATTCTGGCTGATTCTACCGGTGATTTTACTTCTAAAATCATGATATAATGGCACCATTAGAGGAGCGAATAATGAAACAAGAAACCAAGTTGACAATTAGAAAAAAACAAAATGATATCGATATGTGAATACATGCGTCATTTAATGAATCTTCAATACTACTTACACCCTTAATCATAGACTTTTAACAGGTTTTAATCGTTTTAAATAAACAACGTAAATAAAACGGAAGTTTCCATTTTTCAATTCAGTTCTAACCAACTAACAACATACATTTGAGTAAAACACTCTTTGTATATTTTATTTCAGTAGCCTTGTCATAATTAAAAAAAAAATTGGCTATAAAAAGATTTAGCATGAACTGGATAAGTAAAAACCTGTTCTGTTGAATGAACATTCATTGCCATTTCAGCTTTCACAATGTCTGCTTTTGTAGCAAATTCTAGTCTTTTAAAAATAAATGGAAAGGGGAATATTTTCAGTTTGTTTTAGAAATCACGAATTGCAATTTTCGCGGTTAGATTTAATCGTTCAAAACTATCTTCTCGTGTTAATTATAATATACTAATTGTGCAAATAAGACTATTTGTACAGTCTAGTTGGTTTTTATGCTACCATAACTTTTACTCAGTCAGAACGCTCATCAATCCAGGCCAAAGTATATGATGATATATTCATTATTGCTGGTGCGACATAGAAATAAATGGGATATCTAGAATTATATATTATAATGAAGTGCTAATTTGTTCTCATGTTATATTATAAGTATATTTTAACAATCGTGTGGCGTACTTCCCACGTTTTTAGAAAAAGCTGAACAAGATGGCGAGTATAAAAAAATCTACTGTGCTTTGTAAACACTACAATCGATTCTGGTGGACAGAGCTAACAACCTGGAATTAAAATAGTTTGGTCATCATTAAATCTTTCAACAAATATCATTGACTTCATTTCTTTAACAAGCATTGTAAACTTGACATGTTACGTATTTCGCAACTTGATATGTTACGTATTTTGCAATATTTCTGGATGTTTTACTGCATCCAACAAGGGAGTATCTGATGCACTTGGAGCGCTAGGGGCAGAGCCTGCTGCGGTCCCTGCAACCGACGAAGAACCGCATGTGCACGTACTCAGCTCGCTATTTAAGGAACATAATGACGTTTTATTTTGTATAACAACTTATAATCATTACTATTAATGCAAGCGAAGAATGACTTTGTCTCCAGTTTGTCTCAAAGATCATGTTTTTCATTTTTCACGTTCTGCCAACCATGCCGCACCAAATAATATTTATATAACATTTATTTACGATTTTTACGGTGGACAACAAATACTCGGATACATATATACATGACATATTGCCGAAGCGTTTGAGGCACACATGTCGCCAAATAAGATTCGAATATATAACATGAATGCAAAACAATTAATAAAAAATAAATTATTAAAAGTAATAACATGAAAATTAGGGAAAAAATAACATTTCTGTCCCTTACACTCTTTTTAAGATCCAATTTGAGTGAATACTATGAATTTAACATCTTGAATCATCAGCCGTGATGTTGCAGATATATTTACATTTTCACGTGTTATTATAAATCTACATGTATGGAAGAATATCTGTACGGCGCAACTAATTTCCACCCATTTAAATAAGATGGTTTAGATTAGCCGTTAGGTAATGTAATAGTTGGCTATCAATTTGAAATAAAATCAGTAAAAATTTTATTACTTTGTGGCGACAAAATCTATATTGAAAGTTGATTAGTAAGCATGTCGTAGGTTGTGAAAGCAACGGCGTATATTTACAGTTCCTCAAATGCAGGTTCCTGGTCTTTGCAGTGTTCACTTTTGCCGATTTTAAGTAGATAATTAAGATTATTTGGAACTAACAGCTTCCAGCAATACAACATATTTTTTTTTAATTCTTTCCAAATATTATGTTTAAATTCACATTTATGCAAACCTTTATAAAACACAAATGATCCAAATCTTTCAAGGTGAACAATTCGCATAAAACTGATTCACAGATCAAATATTGACTTCAAAGATTAGTTTGAAATGCAAATATTAATATAATATTTTATAAGGTGTTGACACTCCGGCGACTCACAAAAATTTAAAGCTAGCTAATGAATTAAATGTTTGATTTTTGTCTTGAAATTGCATGGTGAAATTGACGTAGCTTGGTATAGATGCAACAGTCACAATAACAGTATAATATGTTTGTGCTAGCTCTGTGCCTGCAACAAACCACGAATAGTGCAGTAATTTGATGCAGGTTGCTTTTACAATCTAACTTTGTTGGGTGAAT
The DNA here is from genome assembly GCF_013122585.1 of Styela clava. NCBI lineage: Eukaryota > Metazoa > Chordata > Ascidiacea > Stolidobranchia > Styelidae > Styela > Styela clava. The sequence goes on along the minus strand of NW_024102834.1, from coordinate 19,685,563 downwards.
GACTCATTCTTTGGTGGATATTCCTAATAAATTATTTGAGGCAAATACAGATGAAATCACGCACAAATAGCAAAATGTTTATCAATCTTGAGCAAGCAGTTTGGGTAATTTGCACTTAATTAGCGTAGTTGTGTAATAATCGTAGGTGTGACAATGGCTGGAAGACTAGAATCGAAAAAAAAAGTATTTCAGGGTATAACCTGTGGGCAGGGCTGTCATATCGTCCTTATTTATAAGCTTTGTTTTTATGTTGAAGGTCTTTGTCTTAGAAAATATTTTTGTTCTTATTTCAAAGAAACGTTCTTATTTTGACATGTGTCCTTATTTTTGGGGTAGAGGTGATATATACCGAGCGCTTAGTTTGGTCAATTCGGATAACGAATTTGTTAGAAAAAATCAAATGCTAAATATGATTGAAACCTCATTGATATTTACTCGCATTCATGACATAATAACATCGAATTAATTGCCACAATGACAAACCCGGCAAGATCATTTCGTGTAACTTGAAGCATAATACAGTAATGAAGTAGCTTTGCAGTTGAAGAGTAGAATTATTCAAGATCAGATAAATTTGAAAACAAAAGTGTTGCAGTAACCTACGTATTCTGGCATTCTAAGCGACTGTATTCTACCCAAGCATTTCAGCACATATAAATTTCGAATTTATTGTTAGTCCAAAATCAGTGCTTTAGACAAAATATGATATACCGGTAAATTGAACTTTAAATTTAGTTTAGAAATGAAACTTCATAAGAGATAAAATGATTAAACGTAAAAACATTTATCGTGGTGATTATGAGAAAGAAATGAACGGCGTCAAACGAAACGAAGAGTCAATGTTTTGCGCACTGCAGCAGAACTGAAAATCTGAAATCCATGAAAAAAGCAGCAATTTCTGCTCACAATGCAACTCAGAAACACAAGAACTCTGCTCAACAAATTAAATCAAACCAATCTATGAATACCTTTTATAAGAGTCAATAAGTATACACGGTCACACTCGCATGAATACATTTTGTCTACTGCATTTCGTTTTTTGTTATCTTATTATTATGTTTCCCTGTCCTTATTTTTAGGTTCATATCGATGGCAGCTCTGCATGTAGTCAGTATGTTACCCAGCTTCTCATTTTAGGTGTTCGTTTCATAATGGCAGCCCTTGCTTTGTTTTAATTTCACACCTCAATGCATTGAAACATTTTGTATTTTATTTTTCGCAGGAAAGCAGTAAACCATACAACCGATGTCCCGACATAAAAGGTCCCTTTTTGGTTGCATGAATTGTGGTAGTATTTCCGTATGCAAAAATTTTGATGTTGATCACAGATAAATCTACATACCCGGAAGCATCTGATTATCTTTTTGCCTCCATGAATAGTAGTAGTGTTCCCAAATACAAATATTGTAATGTTGGTCACAAAAAAATTTACATACCTGAAGGTATCTGGGTATATAAAATGTTCTTGGGTATAATTTAATGCGAATAATACATTCTCCCAATAAAATCCTTGATCTTCAAATGGATTGCAGTGCGTGAAGAATAAGAGTAGCGCATTAAGCCGAAATCAAATTATTTTCGTTGTATGACTTAAATGCACTACAATGTCAAGCTGAAATGAATTCCAGAATAGGATTATAAATACTCCGTAAGAAAGATGTGACCATTATAAATTTAATGCTCCTGCCCTCTTGAAATTGTTTTATTCGGGTCTAAATCTGAGGTTGTACGTTTCTAGATTCGTTTCGGCAAATATTTTGTAAAACGAGATATGAAATAAATATTTTGTAAACCAGTTGAAGAAAGGCAGAAAATTCACTGAAATGGCAAAGTTGAGACCAATGTCTAATAAATTTGTAATGAAATTGTGTTAAAGTGTAATTGTAGAAAGTATTTTTGATTATTATAAGTTCGTCGATTAATTTTTTTTCCCAAATACTTTTAAGAAAACACTTTTTTTCTGTTTTCTACAGTTAGACAGTTTTGTACATAATTCAGTGTCTTTCTGATAAAAATGAAAATCGACGATTGTTGTGAAGCTGAGTGCAATGTTAAAAAATGTGAAGAGAGAAAATGTCGCGACAGATTATTTGCAGTATTTCTTGCGGGTTATTCAATTTACAGCTTGATATCGACAATTGCAAGCATTGTAACGGACAGATGGCTCGTTGCACACAACGAAAGCGTGTCGCAAGGGCTAACACAAGTATGCGGCATTGGAAATGAAGTCAACTGCACCCTCTCGAATAGTTGTGTACAATGCAATGACACTGACGAAAATACCTACTGCAAATCATTCGGTGAGTATAATTATAAATTAGTTGTGCTTGTAGACAATCTTGAATGTAGTGTCACCTTCGAAATTTTTTCTTCTTAAATTCAAATTAGTAAACTTCGATCGTTTGAAGTTAGCCCCTGCCCCACCCGCATGTGTATATATATATATATTCAGATTTGTTGTCTTAAGCATGAGAATTAATTGTATTAACAATAAAAATTGAAATACGTTCAGAAGTTCACTTAAACTATGTTTAATACAAAATGAACAGTGGACAATAAAATATATTTAACAGTAGCATAGCAAAAACATAACAATATAATATCAAGAGCCTGGTATAATTTATATTTATAATTTATAATTTTTTATGTGTCTCTTCACTAAACAAATTCTACAATGCAAAGTTCCCTATTTCATAACAACTATGTATTTCTTCTGATCCCATTTCCCCACCATGCTTTTACTTAGGCACAGCTCATATTTTTTCAAATTGTTTCAGAACGTGGAACCGACGAAAAAGTTGCATTCGCTCTTTTAATAATCTCTGTATCACTTCGATTCATCTCTTGCATCCTTTCTATCGTCGTTGATTGGTTTGTTAGCATCAATAAGTGTTGCTCAAACTGTTCGAGACCGCACTTTGTGACCATTGTTACAATAGAATCTCTTGCAGGTTTTTATTATCTACTATTTTTACTATTTGATATTTTTACCAAAGCTCCATTCAAGTATTATCGGTTTTAAAATAACTTTTTAAATCGTTCCAACTCACCAGTGTTTTCAAAACATTTTAATGACTTAACTGAAGTTCGATTGAGCGATCTCTTAGCTGAGATCCCAAAATACACGATTTATCGTTGTCAGATATGTTTCTGATTGGTATTTTTTACAAATTCACGACTTTATGAGTGTAAGGGTGTAGAGTCACGTAATAAAATTTACGTCAATTTCAGCCTTCATCGATCTTGCAACAGCCATAATCTACGCTGTTTATAACGAAGACAAAAAACTAGAGAATATTCCGCTCATAGGTTCTCTGTGTGCAAGATTGGGAGGCGCATTTGGTGCAACATGTGCTAGAGTATTCTGGCTGATTCTACCACTGATTCTACTTCTGAAGTCATGGTGTTGCGGAACCATTAAAACATCGGATATAGAAGAAAGGAAACTAGTTGGCAATGAAACGGACAATTTAAATTCGCATGTTATCGAGGAACAAGAAACAAAAGCAGCATAATTATTTAGAAAAGGGGTGTGCAACTTTTTTTTACATTCGGGCCAGATACAAGTTCCTGGGTGAAGCCGCGGGCTAAACTTTAATTCAAGATAGCATTTCTATTAGTTATGGGCACAAAATATTGTTTCTTTTTGCTATGGATCTTAGAGCAGTGTTAGGGGTCTTTGCAGAAATGGTGATGTGAAACGCATAAATTTCTTAGTAAAACTGCAAATCAATTTATTATTACTTACTGAGCTTAAAACAAACTCAGTGAGAAACATGCTTTGTAACATTGTGTATTTCCTAGCTAGTTTCGCTAATAGAACAGTGGCACTCAGATACTGTTGCTACAGGCTTTGCGACGCCAAGCGATTCGAATTGCTCTCACCAATGAGCATATAAACAATGAGTGGAAACTTCCAAATATTTGCTCATTAATCCATAGTGCCCTGCATTTTTTACGTCGTCCAGCTAAATGGTTCGTTGCAAATGGAGAAAGCATATCGCTCGCTGCAAAAATCCGTTGCTTCCGCCGCGAAATTTGCGTATTGAGGCTTCTAATTTTTCGATTCGTGTTCGGTTTTGAGTTTCGAAGTATGGTACGTTGAAATCATACTAACTATGAGCATATGCTTATTGCGAATGCATATATATTAGGCAGAAAACGTAGCTATAGCACAGAATATGAAGTCAAGTGCGGTTATTTCTAATTATAGCATGGGATTTATGTACATATTTATCCAGGGGAAAGCAATGGCGATAAGAAGGCCTAAATGTATGGCGAACCACGGCTTCTCACAATCATAGTTTATAAGGTGCTAAATACGAATTCCCAGGGCTCCCCTATTTTAAATTACTCTGTCAGTCTGGGATATCTTGACATTAAAAACGAAGACAAAAATTCGAAGAATTGCAGGAAATCGGCTTTCCTCTCCACCTGGGTAAATATGTTAACCCCATCCTATATCAATGAATACAATGCCCCCACGTCCCCCTTTACATGGGTCGCATTCCGTTTGAGAAACTTTTTCATGCGAAACTTCTTCCACAAAAAAAGCAGCACCGTCGTTTTACGGTCGCGCATTATGGTTTCGTCAAAACGATATTATTCTGTGTATTATCACAGCAGCGCAATTAACACCGTCAGACTTTTTTATCCTTACGACATGTTATCTTTTTTAGTTGGCGCTAATAATGATAAATAAGAATGCGTGATTGTTATTCAGTAACGCACATGTAACCGTCGTTTAGGGCGTTCAAAATGAAAGAAGGGTTATAAGCTAATTTGAGGACATTCTTATTTATTTTATTACAAATACAAGGCGCATTAAAAGCAAAATAGAATTAACATAAATTTACAACGAGTTACGTAAAATTTACCAACGGCTATCGCCAACAGGCAGAAACGATGAATGTGAGAATTTTTTGTTTTGGTCCATTTTTGCGCCATCATATTTTTCAATTTCTAATTTTGCGTAAATCGCGTAAACATCGTTTTTGTAAATTTTAAAAACGTTGAATCATATAAGCAAGACATGTGTAAAAGGTATTCTATGCAAATTTCCCGAGATATTGTGGAGAAATAATATTTTGACCACGTAGAAATGCCATTATTGCTGATTTATTCACGTGTTAAGTATCGGTGTTTGAAACCAAAGCTGAGTTACGTGAATACTCAACAATTTGCGGAGTTTTTTAATTATTATTTAATACGAAAGTAACACGGAAACGATATAAAATTAAAACATAAAAATGTCAACTATCAGCTTCACAAATATCGCATCCCGGTGTCAGTAAGGATAATATTGTTCGCTCAAAATTGGGACCGTAACTGTGATACAAATCCTACACAGAAGATGAAAATCAGAATAAAATTAATTTTTTTTGTGAATGCATTCCGTAATAGTTGTCTTTAACATCTTCGCCGATATTCGTTAAAATATTCGAATAATTTTATATAAAAAAATACGATTTTGCACACCACTAATCACGACGCATGTAAATAATCGTTGAATGACAATAAAAAATCAACTTTATTAGCTTTAAATTCCAAGTAAAAGTTCCACATTTCATGCATTCGATCGGCGCTACACGCGAGCGTGTTTTTGTATATATTCACCAAAACCGTCAGAGACGAGCTACACGTAACTGTGGAATTTCGCTGTGAACGACGCATTGTTTTTAATTTATTACCCGCCTTACGCCGTCATGAATTGAACTTTTGGTGCACTGTTTTAAAACCACCGTAATTCCCCTCCCCCCCACTGTGGGAAAAATCCTGGCTGCGCCCCTTGTCCAAGTTCTATATCTCACTATTAATTACAAATATATAATTGCATCCAAATCAACAGTATCTATATATATGACTATATGAAGGATTGTTAAAATTAAATAATATATATGAAAAATCATAATTGATAACAAAATGTATTCTAAATCAGTGGTCGGCAACCTTTTTTCGGTGACGGACCGGTAAAGCCTGACCAAAATTTTGGCGGACCACCTTGTACAGACGGAATAAGCTTATGTAATAAATTATATGTGTTAGGATAAATAGGTTGATATTAATTTCAGAGAATAAAGGTGATGTTATTCAAGTAATGTGTTTTCTTACGTTCAGCCTACTGCGATTTTGTAGTTGTCAATTTTAAAAACCCGACTTCACATAGATGTAAAAATGCCTGTAAAGCTTTTTTGCAATGCCGGGGTATTCAGTTAGTAGTATTGCCCAAAAGACTGCCGAAGTACCCTATAAATCGCAAAGACGCTTTTCAACTAATTATTGTTTGAGTTGTTAATCAACTCAACATGTTATTAGGACATTGTCCGTCTTTTGTTCCACGTTTCTGCGGACCGGTAGTAACCTTTCCACGGACCGGCGATGGGCCGCTGCCCGGTGGTTGCCGACCACTGTTCTAAATAATATAATAAATTTTTTTTTCCTATAAATTCACAAGACATGAAAACGGCAAATTTTAATTTTCAATGGCAAGAAATCCCAGAGTAATTTAAAGTTAAAATCAGTATTTTCAATAAGTAACCGAATAGCTTGCAAAGTCCTGGCAGTCTGGGGGTTCATATGGAGCACAGAGCTATTTGGAGAGGCCGTGGTTCGCCATATATATTCAGGCTTACCTCTCTCCCCGGATAAATATGTAAGTCCTATGTTATATCAATGAATAAATACAGCAATAACCGCACCCCACGTGGCGAGTGGCGACTGTTTCATATTCTGTTCTGTAGCTACGTTTTCTGTCTAATAGATATGAATTCCCAATATGCATATGCTCCTAGATAGTATACTTTCAACGTACCATACTTCGAAACCCAAAACCGAACACGAATCGAAAATTTAAATGCTTCAATACCGCCAATTTCGCACCCAGCCCAGCTGAAATAATGTATTTTTGCAGCGAACGATATGCTTTCTCTATATGCAACGAACCATTTAGCTGGACGACGTAAAAATGCAGGGCACAATGGATTAATGAACAAATATTTGGAAGTTTCCACTCATTGTATATATGCTCATTGCTCTCACGTACCAGATTAACTAAACTAAAAAACGTTTTGGAGGCACACCATTCATAATAGACACTTCTCCGTGGCGGCACAATTTTTTTCGGTCCGCGGGCCGCGGGCCGCATTTCGCACACCCTTGATTTAGAGTAAATCATATTTGGATCTTTACTAGGAAACTCCCGTCAAAAACAAACTCCTCCCCCACTCAAAATAAAAATAAAATAGTAATTATCCAGTCTCTCATTCATAACCCGAACCCTAATGGATGATATCTATTTTTTATATTCAAACGTGGCCTCAGTGTTTTTTTTTTAATTTTGGGAATTTTGCTAAAATTTCCATTTTCTCATATGTTTAAATAACAGTCATTGACAGGGCTCATCATTGAACACAACCACAAATTGGCTATGGCAACATTCAAGTTGAACCAGAAAAGTAAAAGTCGCTTCGTTGAATGAACATTTATAGTTATTAACAGCCCTCACTTTGCTTGTCAGCTTTTAGAGCAATATCTATCCGTTTGAAAATAAACTGAATATGTGATATTCTAATTTAGTTTTAAAATCATGAATTGAAATTTTGCAATTGGTTTTAATTGTTCTAAACGTTCTTCTTTAATGTTAATTAAAACAAACTAATTGTGCAAATAAGCCTATCTGTATAGTATAGTGAGATTCGCTATCATAACTTTTACTCAGTCAAAACGCTGATTAATCAATGTCAGATTATATAATGATATATCCATTATTGCTGGTGCGACATAGAAATAAATGAGATAAGAAAAACTCTCTGATCAAGTTTTTGTTAGTGGCCAAGCAAAATTGACTAGAATTGTATAGGCATATGATGAAGTGCTAATTTGTTCTCATGTTATATTATAAGCCTATTTTAACAATCGTGTGGCGTACTTCCAACGCTTTTAGAAAGCTGTACAAGATGCCAAGTATAAAAAGAAATATACGATCCTTTGTAAACACAACAATCGATCCTGATAGACGGAGCTAATAACCTGAGATTAATATAGTTTGGTCATCATTGAACCTTCAACTAATAGCCGCAATTATTGACTTCATTTCAAGCAATTTTTCTTTAACAATCGTTGTAAACTTAATATGTTACGTATTATGCATTATTTCTGCTTGTTTCACTGCATCCAACAAGGGCGTATCTGATGAACTTGGAGCGTTAGGAAGCAGAGTCTGCTCGGTATCTGCAATCGTCGAAGAACTGCATGTGAATGTACTCAGCTCACTATTTATGGAACATACAGATGTTTAATCGTGTAACTATAGTTTACAGTCCCTTCTCACAACCTGATGTAAAATAGGAAAACAAAATCATTTACATCCATATTGGTACAAATACTTCTTGATTGCCATAATCACTATGATTAATGCAAACAGAAATATATGTTATTCGATAACAAGACTGCAATCCAGTTCGTCTCCAAGCGCCTATTTCTTTTTTTATCTTTTCACGTATTGCTCACCATGCTGCCCATGATAATGTTACATTCATTGTCTTCATTTATAATATAAAACATAAAAAACTTTATATTACATTACAGTTGTGTTACATTACTGTGTTGACAAATAAATTATGATTGATTGATACAGGTCGCCGAAAGAGATGCGCAGATATAATATGAATGCAGATCAATTAATAAAACAAATTAATGAAATTAATAACAATATAATTGAAAAATAAACATTGATAATCCTTCCCCTTTTATCAGATGCAATTTGAGTGAAAACTATAAATTTAAAATATCTTGAATTATCATCAGATATATTTACAATTTCTCGTGTTCCTATAAACCAGGGACGGCAAACCTTTTTCAATGAATGGGTCAAAAATTATATTTTTATCGCGGAATAGAAGGGAGTGGGTCACAGATATTTGATCAATGTTTGTATCTATAAGAAACTTTTGAAACAAATATTATGTATAAGCTTCTGGTGGTGTTTGTGTAGTTTTGGGCTTTACCTATGTAGCCTTTATATCATGAAGTGTTTATGGCCCTTGATTTTATAAAATTAGAGTAGGAAAACACGCATATAACCTACCAAAAACGTTTTGGATGATGCAGCAAATTATTTTACGGTTTCAAAGAGTTTGGGAGGGAATTCCACTCTGACAGCGTTATCAGTTTATATTTTTGGATCGGCTTTCAACCACATTGAGGTACTTTTACACTCCCCAATGAGCATATATACAATGAGTGGAAACTTTCAAATATTTGCTCATGAATCCATTGTGCCCTGCATTTTTACGTCGTCCAGCTAAATGGTTCGTTGCATATGGAGAAAGCATATCGTTCGGTGTAAAAATACCTTGTTTCAGCTGGTCTGGGTGCAAAATTGGCCGTATTGAGGCTTTTAATTTTTCGATTCGTGTTCGGTTTTGGGTTTCGAAGTATGGTACGTTGAAAGCATACTAACTAGGAGCATATGCATATTGGGAATGCATATCTATTAGGCCGAAAACGTAGCTACAGAACAGAATATGAATCAGTCGCCACGTGGGGTGCGGTTACGGTTATTATTATTATTATTATTATTACGGAATTACGGTGGTTTTAAAACAGTGCACCAAAAGTTCAATTCATGACGGCGTAAGGCGGGTAATAAATTAAAAACAATGCGTCGTTCACAGCGAAATTCCACAGTTACGTGTAGCTCGCCTCTGTCGGTTTTGGTGAATATATACAAAAACACGCTCGCGTGTAGCGCCGATCGAATGCGTGAAATGTGGAGCTTTTACTTGGAATTTAATGCTAATAAAGTTGATTTTTTATAGTCATTCAATGATTATTTACATGCGTCGTGATTAGTGGTGGGCAAAATCGTATTTTTTTATATAAAATTATTCGAATATTTTAACGAATATCGGCGAAGATGTTAAAGACAACTATTAAGGAATGCATTCACAACAAAAATTAATTTTATTCTGATTTTTATCTTCTGTGTAGGATTTGTATCACAGTTACGGTCCCAATTTTGAGCGAACAATATTATCCTTACTGACCCCGGGATGCGATATTTGTGAAGCTGATAGTTGACATTTTTATGTTTTAATTTAATATGGTTTCCGTGTTACTTTCGTATTAAATATTAATTAAAAAACTCCGCAAATTGTTGAGTATTCACGTAACTCAGCTTTGGTTTCCAACACTGATACTTAACACTTGAATAAATCAGCAATAATGGCATTTCTACGTGGTCAAAATATTATTTCTCCACAATATCTCGGGAAATTTGCATAGAATATCTTATTCACATGCCTTGCTTATCTGATTCAACGTTTTTAAAATTTACAAAAACGATGTTGACGCGATTTACGCAAAATTAGAAACTGAAAAATATGATGGCGCAAAAATGGAACAAAACAAAAAATTCTCACATTCATCGTTTCTGCCTGTTGGCGATAGCCGTTGGTAAATTTTACGTAACTCGTTGTAAATTTATGTTAATAAATTCTATTTTGCTTTTAATGCGCCCTGTATTTGTATTAAAACAAAAGAGAATGTCCTTAAATTAGCTTATTACCCTTTCATTTTGAACGCCCTAAACGACGGTTACATGTGCGTTACTGAATAACAATCACGCATTCTTATTTATCATTATTAGCGCCAACTAAAAAACATAACATGTGGTAAAGATAAAAAAAGTCTGACGGTGTTAATTGCGCTGCAGTGATAATACACAGAATAATATCGTTTTGACGAAACCATAATGCACGACTATAATAAACGACGGTGCTGCTTTTTTGTGGAAGAAGTTTCACATGAAAAAGTTTCTCAAACGGATTGCGACCCATGTAAAGGGGGACGTGGGGGCATTGTGTTCGTTGATATAGGATGGGGTTAACATATTTACCCAGGTGGAGAGGAAAGCCGATTCCCTGCTATTCTTCGAATTTTTGTCTTCGTTTTTTATGTCAAGATATCCCAGACTGACAGAGTAATTAAAAATAAGGGAGCCCTGGGGATTCGTATGTAGCACCTTATAAACTATGATTGTGAGAAGCCGTGGTTCGCCATACATTTAGGCCTTCTTATCGCCATTGCTTTCCCCTAGATAAATATGTACATAAATCCCATGCTATAATTAGAAATACCCGCACTTGACTTCATATTCTGTGCTATAGCTACGTTTTCTGTCTAATATATATGCATTCGCAATAAGCATATGCTCATAGTTAGTATGATTTCAACGTACCATACTTCGAAACCCAAAACCAAACACGAATCGAAAAATTAGAAGCCTCATTACGGCCAATTTCGCGGCCGGATTTTTGCAGCGAGCGATATGCTTTCTCCTTATGCAACGAACCATTTAGCTGGACGACGTAAAAAATGCAAGTCACGTGGATTAATGAGCAAATATTTGGAAGTTTCCACTCATTGTATATATGCTCATTGCACTGCCCCATTGTTATTTCAGATTTCTAGGTTTTTCTTCCAAGTCTGAGAGATTTTGTTTTCTCAACGGCATTGTAGGCGAGAAACTAAAATAAAATTCAAAGTAGCATCTAGTTCTCGTATAACCAATAAAAGTGCATCTCCGAAAGAGACAAGAAGTTGCGAGAAATGAACATTTAATTGCATTGTTATGTCATAAACAATGTCCCAATAGCTGAATGCAGTAACGGTACAAAGCGGTGCAGACATGCGTTCGAAATTAGGGGTTTGAAAATCACTATCCCGGACCAGAAATTAACAATTTGCATATGAGCGATCGCAGCCCTGACTGCCCAATTGACGGTACATAATAATAGTTTAGTTATGGTTATAGATTAATTTTTTGCCGATTTTATCAATTTTCATCACTGATATGTTGGCATTTTTTTATTTTATTCGTGCCTTGGCTGGTCACGAATAAAACGCAGTGGGTCACTTTGGGATCCGCGGGTCAGTGGTTCGCCATCCCTGCTATAAACCTACATGCATAGAAGAATATCTAAAGCGCAACTAATTTCCCATCCCTTAAATATTATGATTTAGTTTAGTCGTTAGACAATTAGCTATCTATTTAAAATAAAATTGGTAAACAGTTTCATTATTTACGGCGACCAAATCTATAGATGTGTTGAAGGTTAATTAGTAAGCATGCTGTATGTTGTAAAAGCATAGACGAAATTCTTCAAATGCTAAAGTAATTGAGGTGTTCCCCGCAATTGATTTTATTTTTATTGATATAAGTTATTTAGCACTGAGAATTCTATTATTACATTCATTAATATTGTTCAAAATAAATCGTTTGCCGTGTTATTTTTAAATTGACATTTAAGCATGAACACAAAAACTCAAAATAGCGAATTCGTTCGAAGTGAACAATTTACATAAAACTGCTTTACAGATCAAATATTTACCCTAAAGATTAGAAATGCAAATATTATACTATATTTCATAAATGGTACAAACTCCGGCGACTCACAAAATGTATAGGTAGCTAACTTTTAAATATTTGTTGGAGATTTGGACAGCGTTTCGACTTTACCGCACTGTAAACTTTAAACCTTGTGCCTGGTGCAAACAGCAAAACGTTGATGCGATCTTAGTTGAACCCTGCAAAATCCCTCCCCAGTTCCACACTGTCAAACAATCTGAATTACTTTGAAACTTATATTAAAAAAGTTTCACAACAATTTGAAAGTTAATGTGGATAGTGATCACCAAGCAGCAAATCCAGAAATGATAACAGTAAACATATAGATAACTTGCAGATGCAGAGAGCGTCTTGAGAACAAATACGGAATGTCCAGTGGACAGATAACTTTAACGGGGTTATTATGGGTAACGGATACCGCAACAGGTAATGGGGTTATGGGTTTTACAAAAGTGAACAACATAAACCACCATCAACATAAGTAGCAGCTCAGTGCAGTACACATTATCAAGAAATGGCAGTTACAAACAGTTACAGTCAGCAAAATTCGTATCGATAATCAAAGATGCTTGCCGACGTCGGCAAGTCTAGACACATCTCGATATGACATCACAAAGGAGTACACGTAAACAAATTCGATAAACAGATTGCGACACTATAATGTAAACAACTTGCTTACATAATGGAATTTGATTATTAGCCGTCCGTAACATTCCGGCCCCAAATTAGTCCGGCAGAATCGGGCCTTAACATTGTTTTGGGCATAAAGTTTTTTTTTTGTTTAGATATAATGTATATGACATATATAATGATACCCAGGTGGGTGTGGAGTATATAACGTTGAGCAATTTTCTTAGGTGGATTTAAATTATTCGGTCAAAGATGACGCACATCCTAAACCCTAACCTGGTAAACCTACAATGTTCAGGTTGTGCGCCATCTTGGTACGAATACTCCAGGAGCGCCTTTTTGTTAAAAACAATTATTCCATAACTACATGGTTTAGTTTTGCATACATAGTAACATTGAATCTCCTTACAATGTCAGAAATTCAGTTTTAGTAGAATAAATGGTAGTTTATTTCACTAATACAAGCCAAGATCCATCGACAGCATCTAGCCACTTGCTATTGCGCTCTTCAAACTACATTTGCGTCGCCGCGCGAGCATTTCGTTAACCAGGTTTAAACTTAGGGACTTGGGAAATATTTTATCAGTTGAATTAAATTGGAATATTTGACCTCGTCTTTCACTCCGAACAAGGCCATGTAAAACCATCCACTGGTATCTAAAGATGTGTAACGTGTTTTCTTTTGGGAGAACCGCAAACTTTCAGTGCTGTATTGACTTTGGCAAAATTAATATATCCTTGTGGAGATAAAAGGTATGCGTATGCGAAACCGAGATGTGCACCTGTTATGCCAACATAGTTGAGTCAAACGTTTTGAATACTAGTACATCACACACATTTTCCTGCGTGCTCCGGTTGTACGTAGTAACGCGCACATTTTTGCGCACATGCATCAAATTTCACTTGATTATTGAGCTACAGGTTTTTGACGAGCTTTTGTGTATGATTTCATTCCATAGAATTTGTATGCTGTTCTAAAGAATACTAGTTTCAGCTTTTTCATTCATTCAAACCGGGTGTTGAAAGTAAGTTCTGTAATATTGTGTTTTGGTTTCCAATATCCTTAAATCGGTGATGCTAGTAAATCTTTAATACAAAAAGATCAGTAACATTTGCAATAAAAACAGCAGTACCCACTCAAATGACAGCTGGGGGATGGATACTCTTAGTATCTGCTCCATCGCGTGCCTCTTACAGTCTTACCAGTTTACAAGAGTGTCAATTGGTATCTAAGCTCAGCCAGAGACAAAAAGTTTCGGACTGCAGTTGGCGTGACGAAATGTTTTTAAATATATATTCTATAATAAGATTATTTAATTGCATACTACTGAAAGTTCCGCTTTATATGTCTTTTCCCATTGCACTATTCCTTTACTGATATTCGATAATATGACGCTCATCTGACATAGTTCTTAAAGGTGTGTAGATCGGTATAATCTTTTCCACGCTGTTCAGATGGGAATGCGGGAATATATATAAGAATTGCTAATATTGGTTTGCAATGCGATGAAATCCCATCTTGGCATTTCTGTCTCTCGCAATTGCTGCGCATACTTATCGGGGAAGTTCTGTGGCGTGGTTATCAAATGAAAAAAAATCATGGGAGCATTTTTTTTACTTATCAACTACTATCAAACCTTGACATTTTGTAAAAACTTTTTACCATGAAACCTTTTTTTAAAACATCCCCAACAACCACAATTAATTCTGTTATTAAACTTCCGAAACAAACACATAAAATCATCAACAGATGTATATCACCAAGTAGATATTGCTGAATTGATCTTTATTTTACCATTTTTCATGTAATTCTTTTCGGTAAACCTGTTATCTATTGTAAATACAGCACATTTGACAATGTTGTAGTGTAACTTTTTTGGCCTCACATTTTTGATATATATTTGTAGTGCTCTTGGGGCTCTGTCAAACAAAGTTACATACAAAATATTGATTGTAAATTGCAAAACATGATCATGCTGTTGGAATAACTTGGCATTTTACCACCCGTATATCATTCATTGTTGAGAATATTAATAAAATCATAAAATTTCAAAATCCGTTTTCGTGAAATTTTCGTTGTAGCTGAATTCCAGGGACAGCATGACAACAGGCAAGAGAAGCACGGTCGCTTCTTTTAGTTTATGACAGGGTTTCTTGAAAAGGGACCCCGTCCTCCTTGGAGGCCGCTGATCGGTTATCTGGGAGCACGAACAAACAGATGGAAATGCGAATATATAATAGCAATGTATTTTTATAGAAGAGAAGAAGCAAAAGTGTTGAGAGTCTTTGGTAGATTGAAAAGCATTGGCATGGAACATAAGAATGAACTAAATTCTTTCCCAGGGATATACTATAAAATTTAGCAATTTTCTCATTCTTGTTCTCGTGATATCATTATCCTTCACTGCGTAGTCGTGATCATCCCGCTGCATAACAATTCTCGCTAAAAATTGATCCTAATTGACTGTTCTCCACCGGGTGTATATCCACTTAAACCACTGGCGACTGCATTAGCAGGCTTGTATTGTTAATTGCAACAAAATCGGGTATTTTGAAATAGTACTCTCTATTTTACGCGTATGTTTCGACAGTATTTCCATATACTGTATATTGGTCGCGACCCAAATCTGGTCTAAACAAATACCTAAAAGTTATTGATTTTATTTCCTAGTAAATTTGGTGCTTGCGTAGTTTGTGCACCAAGATTGCGCACAACCTGAACATAGTATTGTTACAGGCTATGTTTCAGGTTGTGCGTCATTATGATGCACATGTTTGACGAAAAACATTGATACAAATATCTCAATAAATACCTAAAAGTTATTGATTTTATTTCTTAGTAAATTTGGTTCTTGCGTAGTTTTTGCACCAAGATTGCGCACAGCCTGAACTTGTAACAGGTATTGTAACAGGTTATTGTTTAGGTTGTGCGTCATTATGATGCACAGGTTCGAAGAAAAACACTAATACAAATATCGAGCCGTGAAAAAATTGCTCAAGGCTGCAAACTCCACACCCATGTAGAAATGATGGGCAATGACCCGAAAATGAATAATCACAAATAAAAAAAACTTTATGTCGGAAATTAAACTTGGGCCAAAAAGGTCCCCTTATCTGCCGGACTAAATAACTTTAACATTAAAAAAGGGGAAAGTTATTTCAACATAATAATAAAAGGACTGCGACATTTAACCAGGATTCGAATTTTATCGTGCTTCATAAACAGGTGAACCTTCAGAACAAAAAAAATGAAATGATTAATACAACGAAACGAAATATGTACAACCATGTTACCAAGTTTTCAGAACGGAACAATATCGTTATGCCTCAACAGCCTCTAAGAGGTATAACTTTCTAATGTCTCTCAAAAAAGTCGAAGTTGCAGTTTTTTGTTCGACTCTTCATACTACTCCATCAGAATCAGGATAAGTATCCACAACAAGTGCCTTCGGCCAAATTCCTCGGTTTAACCTTTCATCCACCATCAACACCACATTTCCTTTCTTGTAATTAGGAACAGGTTGCATCCACTTCTGGCGTTGTTGCAGTAATGAGAGATACTTTTTGATCCAGCGTGACCAAAACTGGTCACACATCTACTGAACAGTTCGCCATGATTTCTTCTAACCATCAGCTTTGATGAAAACATTAGGAGGTAAGAACGAAACCAAACTCCCAGTGAGAAGTGACATGTGAGTTAACGTTGCAGAGTCGTCTGGGTTCTCATTAACATTTGTTAAAAGACGATTGTTTAGAATCCATCCGATTTCCGCCATCAGAGAATGTAGAGATTCATCAATGAGCACACGCTCATTTGTAAGAACACGCACTATCTTTCGCACAGAGCGAATCATTATTTCAAATACACCACCGCGGTAGCTGCTCGCTGGTGGATTCCATTTCCATTCAACTCCTTTCTGACAAAGACAGTCATGTATTTTTTTGCTTGTTCCATCTCTTGATTCCTGTACGAAGGTCTTTCTCTGCTCCAACAAAGATAGAAGCATTGTCACTAACAATTTGTTTTGTCGTTGCACCACGGCGATGCAAGAATCGAAACAAAGCTTGAATAAACAAGCTAGTTTCAAGTGAAGAAACTATTTCAATATGAATAGCACGAGTTGCAAGACATGCAAAAAGATATATCTAACGTTTAACATGACTGCGTCCAATTTTAGTTTAGACAGGGCCCATGTAATCTAAGACCACATAGGAGAAAGGTTTTTGGTGCGGAGTGACGCTACTCTTGGGTAGAGGTGCCATTAATTAATTGTTCACCAGTCTTGGCTTTCTAGCGGCGACATTGCCTGCAAGTGCGTAAATAATGTCGAACAGTCGAGTGACCATTGACGATCCAATACCGCTCTCTCGTTGCGGCAAAAACATGTTGAGATCCACAATGTCCGTGCTGTTTGTGGAAGAAGTCAATCAACAAACCAGTTACATGGTTTTTTTTTTGGAAGAATCGCTGAGTGTTTCGAATATTTCGGCAAAAGGGGAATTCTGTAGACGGCCAACACGTAGGATGCCATTTACAAGAATTGTGCGGAGTTTCTGCAAATTGTTGTCATTTAACTTAACATTTCTTTGGTCCTTGATTTCATCAGTACAAGAACTGAAATCCTCAAAATTTGATATCACATCTTTGTAGCAATGCGATTGCACAAGTTTGACAACCGCATCAGTTGCTTCGGCAAATTCTTTCACAGTCAAAATGCTATTTTGTACTGGCTGCTCATGCATTTAATTTCGCTTGCATTTCAAATAGCGGATAAATCGCATAGTCCAAATGACTGTTCGAAGAAGTTCCGTGAAAGAAGGGTATTTGACCAACAACTGATCCAATCCACGGACAGGTTCTTGAGTCGAGATGTTGACCCTTACTTCGTTTTTCAGTTCGGGATCATTTTCATTCAAGGGGGGTAAAACGACAGGACGTACTTTTCCCTTTGAGGTAATTTTTGAGAAATACATTATATGATAAATGATCATCTCATGTTAATCAGTTTATTTTGTTACCATATAAAGCATTTTGAGCATATCGCCGGATGAGAACAGAAGGGGCCTAAGTCACATTTTTGGAAAATTCACTTTTTTCAATATTTCGGGGTTTTGGGCCATGCCCTACAAGGTGGTGGTCTTGAAATCCTGAATTCCTCGATAACAAAAATTTGAACTGGACTTGGGACTATATTATTTTGTAGAAGTTAAGAACAGAATGGGCCTAAGTCCAGCTAAAATTTTTATTATTCAGAAATTCAGGATTCCAAGACCACCACCTTTTAGAGCAGTGTTTCTCAATCCGAGTCCGCGGCCTCAAATGAGTCCGCAGAGCGTTTAAATGAGTCCGCGACGAGTAAGAAAATTCACAGAGGGCCGCAAACATTTTTGCGAAATTTAATTAACTGTCAGCCAAGTTAGGATATGCGTTAGAATTTACAAAAAAAAACATGAAAAGTCAGTTAATTCACATGACATTAATCGTGTCAATAATTACTGGTTACTGAGTAGGGAAGGGCATATATTCGAATATTCAACTATTAGAATAGCATATTAATCGAAAATTTGGTAACATGTGACGCGACAGGTCACTTGCGAGTCGCTTAATCAAACGATTAGATTTCACAACTCACTTGTTGATCTCCGACGAAAACAAGATTCTGTACACGCTTCGATAGATTCGTAATAGGTATTTCTCGCGAGTTCGAACATTGAAGAATAAAAAAAATCATGTTGGGTGTAAATGGTGGCAACCCAAATTTTCTAAAGTGAGAAGCGGTCCACGACCGATTAAAAACGATTTTTTAGACATTGCAAATTGCAAAATTTCGGGTGCTACCGTAGTATACGTACCAGAGCATTTTCCTTTAGAATTCTCTGCTTTACTGCGTCCAGATTGGTACGCACAGTAATAATGTCAAATTCACAAAAATACCAGTCAAAACAAGATATAATCGGGCACTTTACCAGGCATTTTTGTGTCCACGGATTGTCATGATATTTTCTGAGTAGTATTGCTTTTATTTCGTCAACACAAGCGCAGATTAAAAGAATCACACATAGGGATGGATTGAATAGTTTATTGCTTTATGCAACAGAAAAAATCTTTGAAAAGTCGGCTCTTTTAACGAGTGGCGTATACGCAACGATTACTTCAGAAGTTGTTCGCGGGAATTTCAAGGCGGTGAATATGTATTCTTGATTTACTAATATATATACTTCAAAAATATTTTTAATAAATGCTAAATTAAGTTAAGTAAATATTGAAGTAATTTGATGCAGGTGAAATTTAAATTCAAACTATATTTTCAGGGTTGTTGACTGAATATCAGATTTTTGATGAATGTTTTTAGTAAATTATTTAAGGTAAAAACTGATGAAATCATGCACATTTACGAAGCATGAGTAATGAATTATTTCACAGGCAAAAACATCCAACCAACTAACAGAAAAGTTTTTGTAGTAAACATTATGTGAACAGGCAGATTCATTTTCCAATCTGTGTTAAACCTACCAACAGCAGAGAATTCAGGATTTCTGAAATTCGAAAATATAGGTTAAAACATTTAGCTGAAAATAATTAAAAATCGTAAAGCGGTCGTGGAAACTTGATATTATTTTCACTAGAAGTAGTTTTCTAAAGTCTAATTTAATGAAAGTATAAGTCAGAACTCTCAACCAAAATTAATCTGACAGCATGAAATATAAAGAATTTGTTAACTCACATTTTGTTAACTCGAGTAAGATTTAGTTGGAAATTGGAACCTCAGACTTCAACGAACGAATAGTTGAAACAATCATTTGAAATTAAAAAAACAGCCACACTCATTCTATGGTATCGCAAATCCGATAGCAATCCAATATTTTCCATCAGACTTATAGTGTTTTCTACCTTTACCGCCATGTTTTGATATCATAGATTTAAATTACAACGCACGCTAATCTTCATTTCAATTTAATTCCGAAACATTCCAAACTTTAATTTGTGTGAGAACGCTTGCAGTCTCAGTCATCCTATGATATAGCAATCAAAAATCCGGCAGAATATCATTTAATATATGCAAGTCTTCTTTCGTGACTATATTAAAAATTGATTAAACATACAACCAATTGGTATTAAACAAGCAGCATGACTAATTCAATGAGCATTAGTTCAAATACCAATCACAAATAATTGTGCTATGTTTGCATAGAGTGAAATATTTACATTTTAATATTTAAAAGTATATCATGCTACACGGTGTATTTTCACTATTTTTTTACACTTAAACTATTTTATCTTCAAATCTACATTAACGCAGTTTATTTTGGTGCTCTGTAATTAGAATAAATATTTTGGATCTATAAAACATGACGAATGTTTGTGTTTGTACAAGAGTTAGCCTCACATTTTTATTTGAAATCCTGCATGCTATTGTCTGTAACTCCTGATACATCTGTATATATCAAGTCACTTTTAAACTAGCATAAAACACTGTTCACGAAAAATCAAACTGTTGGTGTTTATTATTTATTTAAACAAGCAGAAACTCTAGTATCAACTATTATTCATAAACAATGAATTCTGAAATTATTCATCAATGCTATTCCAATGATCACTTTGACAATACAATGAAGTTTTGTGTAAAAATCATGCGTGAAAATTATAAATACAAAAAACTGAATTTTAAAGTAATTTAAATCATTACATAGAATAGAAATAATGCAATGTTGGTAATATGTGATGTTACTATTCAATTAATGGTGATTTGTTTATTTACTGAAGCAATTAAATGCAATTTAATGAGTTCGAATATTCAAAACCACAGGATATACTAAACTAAAACTTCTCTATCCTCTACTTTATCTAGTCATACTCAATGTTCCGATCAAAAATCGAATTCATTTGGTTATAAATTTTCCAATGGTCCTTATTCCTTTACCAATTAATCGAAACGGGAAAGTCGCGACCATACCAATAATCTTTTTAAATGTGCCAGCGACGTTACCAACATTTTTAAGTTTTTCCCATTCCGCACTATTATTTACAATTTTTACAGGCCTGTGTATTTTATTCTCTTCATTCAGTCGTTTAGCTATTTCTGTTTTTTTGTGCCCTTCATCTTTTGCTTTTATGGACACCAATGCTGGATATTTTTCCAGTTCTCTCTCATGCTCTTCAAGGAATTTCTTTTCGCAATAGCTCAGATTTGCTTCAGTTGTTGTCACATCACGCAGAGCCTATAAGTTAGTTTTACTTTTTTCACCATTAAATAAATAGTATTTAAATTAAAGACTAAACAAGTTTATTTTTTTCAAGCAGTTACAACGTTATACGGAATCTGGATAAATAAAATATTTTTATTTTTACTGTGAAAAGGAAACCGTGGAACATCTGAAATAACTATCTATAGCAGCGGCATTTAGAGTTTATCTATTTAAACCGGTTTACTTCTGTTATGCCCGTTTTGTGTCGACTTACATTTTAATATAAAATAATCACAATATCTCAGTCCTATTGTAAATTGTGAAACTTTGTTTTAAAACAGCGCTATATTTTCTGTTAGTGGAGTTTCAGAGTCCAAAATACTTTTTTTTAAATTTGTTATTTCCGAACTGAAAATTTATTTCATTGAATAAATTATTTTTTCCTTGTGCAATGGAGTATCACCTCAAGCAAAACATTGTGAAAAAAAATGAACATAACAAAAGGAGTAATGCTTACCTCGTTCAACTTTAATTGATACTTAAGTGCGAGACTATCAATGAATTTTTCTGCTCGACTTGTATTTTTTCCTATTAAATAAAAAAAACATACATACACCTTCAGTAATATTTTATGTTTAAATATGAGATGAATAGTTTTACTTTCATTTCGTGTTAACTTCCGAGCTAGTTTATAATATTTTCAAAAATGTATAGCTTTTAATTGTTTAAACTTTAAAAAATTAAAGGCTGGTTTTCACAAACTGGGGTCCGTGATGACTGCACAGGGGGTCCGCGGCGATATTAAGAGTCTGATCAATCTTTAATGACTGATTAAAAGCAATTCCATATTTTTGTTGGAACGTTGCAGAAGCAATTGCTGCCTGAAAGGGCAAATAGAAAAACCTACATGTTTGAGTCAGCGTTTTCATCTTTTACCAATATGATGACAAAATACAGGTCGAGACTTGCCGTCGAGTCGGTATTACGAGTTTGCTTATCACAAATTGCTGCGACAATTGATAAATTGTACAGTCGAAAGCAATCTCATTTACCACATTAGTATCGTTCGTGTTAATGTGATGTAAATGAAACATTACCATTCCTCGTTGGCACAAGAATTGATACGGCATAGAATGGGGGTCCGTCAAAAATGAGATTCTAAAACAGGGGTCCGCGGCTCAAAAAGTTTGGGAAACACTGGTTTAAAGCAAGAAAGTGCAGTACAAACTTAAATGAAATATTAGACGTACTCTTTTGTGATAAAATTATTATAGTTAATAAAAACAAAAATTAAATACTGCAAACACATTTCTAAATTTAATGCAAATACAAGTACACCAGCATTTAAGAAAAATTAACACAGTATTTTCATTTAATTTTTCTACAATTTTGATACAGTACACTACAGTAATACTGTAACGTTTCGTCTGACCAAAATAAGACCTGCAGTTGGTGTAAACCGCTTTATGAGAAGTCATATTTTTATAGAGGAAACGTTACAGATATATATTTGTGTTAGTGTGCAGCAGGACTCAAGGATTGCATATTATGATATTTTTATTCCTGCTACAGCATCCCTGCAATATATGCATACGGTTCCACCGTATGGCAGGAATTGAGGAGAGATTGGGAATTTTGTTCGTGTAATCTCTACTGATAGTTTTTCGAGAAATTAAAACGTACCTTGTTGTCTTCATTTTGTTAATCAAAATTGTGATATGATCACCAATCTCGTTGCTCAGTTCGTTTCGTTCTTTCTGAACAATTGCTGACATTTTTGACTTCAATAAAGTTGTCTTTCGATCAAACATTTCCATTGCTGTTGTTTTTTCCTGCTCACACAATCTTAGGATTGTAGAATCATATCTATGATTAAGCTGAAATATAAATATGGTATTATGAAAGAAACATCGTATTTTAGTTACAGTATTGCTTAAAGTCGTTCATCAAAATATGAAAGAAAACATACTATTAGGCGTCATTGTTTAAAAACGTTCGCCCTAACATTGCTTAAAGTATTACTTTTTTTTTTAGGTTTCAGTTATTGTGTATGGGTAAGTATTATGATCGAAAATTTTTTGTCAATCAGATAATAAGTAAAACTAAACTGGCCCAGTCAAGTCAGAATTTAACAGAAGTGGTAAACATATAAAATGTTTGATTCTTTTTCATATTTCTACAGAATATACAAATAAATCAATTTTTAAATCATGATATAAAATTATCAGTGAGACCTGTCATACTTACATTACTGAATTTGCTCACAAAATTATTGTATGCTTCGCTTCTCGCCGTTTTTACGTGATATTTGTTCGTCTCCTGTTTTAAATATAAAAATGTAAATAGAAGCCACATCTACAATCTATTTTTTGATTAGGTATTTGTTCAATTTCATTTTTTTCATCATCCGAATTTGCCATTGAAGGTATATGCAACAGGAGGAAGATTTGTTAAAAATAAAATTTTGTTGAAAAAATAACAATATAGAAATAAGTTTGTCAAAAATAAGACAAATATTCACACACATGTTCTTGTTGCTCGAGCTTAACTCTAGCTTGTTCAGTCTTGTTGTTACTCTTGAATATTGAAAACCTATCTTCTATTTGTTGTCCCAATTCCTCCTTATCTTCATCGGTGATGCTGTTGCAAATAATTAGAGGTATAAAGAAGCTATTTGGTAATTGGTCACTGCTAATGGGAAAAAATGGTTTCATACTACCTAAGTATTATGCAAATCTAATATACCTAATATTTGAGGAAATAAAAATGTTGGTGTCTAGCTCCAATTAATTGAAGCATGAATATATTACCAGCAAAATTGGGAATATTGGAATGACGGTTTTGGTAAAATTAGCTAAGGAAATAATGCAGGATAGGTTTAAAATGGTAGAAAGCAATGTTTACACTTTGAATTACAAGTAATTTACTTTATTACTGAATTACTCACTAAACTGATCATTCGCTGCCCGCAAATTGCAATTTAATTTTTCAGATGTAAAAAAAATTGGGAAAACCTGTAATGCAGTTTATTTAATATTTAAAGCATACTTGTCGTTCAAAGCTCGTTCAAAGCTTGTAAAAGCATTCTCTTTCAGCGATTTGTGCTTTTCGATGAGTTTTGTGTCGCTCGGAGGAGAAGAGTATTGAGATATATGCTGTAGAAAAAAAATTGCTTGAATAGAACTGTTTTTGAGAAACATAAAATTAATGATACAAAAAACAGTTATTACAGCTTTGATAAAGACAATGACTTAAATATTATTTGTTGATATGATTAAAACTGAAATATTAAAACATAACAAATGCGAGAAAAGGTTTTATGCAATAATATTCACAAAAACTGGTTTTTCATTATTAATTTTTATAAGATTAATCAATTTATTATTTATTTAAATCCAATGAACATATTTACCCCTTCCATGCCGTCACAGTAATCTTTCACTACTTTCTTCGATTCTCTGCGTTTCTAAAATTTATAGAAAAAAAACTTGTTTTACAACTTTCTAAAAAATATATAATATCAGGGACCCCATTCGCCAAACTTTGTAAAAAGCCTCGTTTAGGATCACGTAACCTTGTCTTTCAAAAACGCAGTTACGAAATCTCGTTAAGTGCGATTCACGAAACATCTCGTAAAAAAATTACGCACGGTAACGCAAGTTCTCTCGAAATCTAACGCACGGTCGTCGTTGACCAAAAATCACTATATGATTTTTCAACCGTATCAGTCAACCGTAACCGTATTTTTGATACCAATTTTTCACGAAGTATGCAAACACCACAGCATTTGTTGGAGTGCATGTGGCACATACTTGTCTTAGGCCAGTAAGTTATTTAACATGTATCCCGTCTTAGTTATACCGTTTAATTATTATGTAGATACTGTTACAAATAAACACACATACATTTTAACCTGAATTCATGCCAAGAACATGCCGAACTAGTGTTAACGAGCAATATTTTCCCCTCGTTAGTTTGTGAGCACTCCGGCGCGTTAAAGAACTTTCGTTAATACCGATTTTCGGTAAATGAGAGAAGAAGGTATATTACGAGACTTCTGTTTTGGCGCGCAAAAAGTACTCTCGGATATTAACGAAACTTCGAGAATACCATTTTTGCCTTCTACGAGAAAGTGGGAGCTTAACTAACACGTTAACGATAAATAAGTTTGGCGAATGGCGCCCCAGATCAATAAATATGAAAATAACAATTGATAACGCTGGAAGAAAATTTGCCAATTTTACAAGAATTTTTAAACATTGAAAAAACAAACAAAAGCTATATTCATAATTACCTTTTTTTCGAAAGCTGCATCCTTGTTGTTATTATTTACTGTCTTGAATATTTCAAATCTATTATCCATCAATGATTTTAGTTTTTTAAGATCATTTGCAGTGTCACAACTTCTGCACAAAATATACAGAAAAATATTCAAAACACTGAAATTGAGTAACTTTTAGTAGGATATAAATGCCATTAATCCTAATGAGGCCAATATTTTAAATAAGCACAATTTAACCAGTGTGTTTTTGTCGTTTTCGCGCTAATATCCAATTTGTGTTTCTGTATAATTTTGAGCTGTATCGATTTAAATTATGTGTTTAAGTCCCAATAAAGCTTGTAAATTGAGGATATAATTTTGGTAAATTCTTCAATTCTTTTCATCATTTTCATTGGGCGATATGTGCTATAATTTCTAACCGTTGTGGTCCGCGGGTCGATGACGCTCCGAATAGATTTAATGCCGGTACACCGAGTTTATAAGGAATTCCTTCTAAATGTGTTGATTTGAACTTTATTGCCACTAGACAACCGATTGGTTACGCAAAAAATATTTGAATGAAGCGTATCACTTTCTTTAGAGTGATCTTGATTTAGAACAATTGTACATAATTGGCGTGTTTTGGTTGATACATTATTGGACACGTAAGTGGACCTATGGACCGTTTTATTATATTGTTTTTGTTTTTGTTGTTGTTGTTGTTGTTGTTCTTTGACACAGAATTTCATCGTTATGAAAAAATTGCTTTTCTCTTTGATTACTGGACCAACTGCTTTGAAATTTTCAGTGGTTAAAGATATAATTTTTCTTAAAAAGGCTATTACTTTTATTTAATTCTAAATTTCGCATGAAATCTGATATTTCGTCCAAATATTCGAGGTATTATTTTTATCCAAAGGAGCACTGGCTGTTCATTTTGATTCTGTAAATTCCTGCTACGCGAAACGCGATCGTTTTGATATTATGTTACTGTTTTTGTTGTTCTTTGGTACAGCATTTCATCATTATGAAAAAAGCCGATTATGTCTTTGATTACTAGATCAACTGCTTTGCAATTTTCAGTGGTTGAAGATGGAATTTTTCTCTAGAAGGCTATAATTTTATTTAATTCTAAATTTTGCATGAAATCTGATTTTCGTCCAAAATTTCGCTGTATTATTTTCATCCATGGGACACACTGGCTGTCCATTTTAGCTCTGTAAATTTTTGCTACGCGAAACTCGGGAAATTTTTTGAGATTACAAGTAGCGTCGAAGGTAAGGACTGTTAAGTTGTTTAAATTGATACGATGTCAATGTACTTTTAGGACTAAGAGCGAGCAGCTTAGGGAATTCAACAAAATGATATATTAGTATATACACTAAGACAATATTCATTGATATAAAACTCTTTATTTATTATTAGCAATAACGAAGCCTACGTCTGACCAATACAACGCGCATCGACGACGAAGGGAGTGAAGCACTCTATCGATTATACGATTCTTTATTTTGCGGCTAACTTTGGGTAAAAAATTGATAACAAACTTGAATGAACAACTAACTCAATTTTAACATTTATGGACCATTAAATAAAATAATTATCGAATACTGAAAATCAAATAATCCATTTGGTAAACTAAAATAATATTCAATTAATTCATACAGTTAAGCTGACAAATATAGTCACACGCTACTTTGTTTGCGACTTGTTGTGACCTCTCGTATTATATTTAAACACATTTCATTTTATGGTTATTGTTCATTAGTAATACTATGTTGTATGTAGGGCTGGGCGTTTCGAAACACTGTTTTGATACATTTCGAAACACTGATATGTCGAAACGGCGCTGTTTCGACTTCCGAAACGGATATCATGAGGTCATAGCAAATGCAACCAGAAATCAGTCAAGGTATTATTCAGCGATGTCCAATTCGAAATTAATATCCGAATTTATTAGAATATTGCGACTCTCAAATATTATCGTTTTTAGTGTTTAGAAGAATATTGAATATCGCGCACAAGTCCTAGCGCCGCCGTCCACGTTTTGATTGGGACATTTAACAATTATTTCATTTTTTATGTTTTATCGTAATCGTATACACTCTTTGCGACGCGCAATAAATGACTGCCCACATGAAATGATTCAAGTCAGCGCCGACTTGCGGTATTTATAACACATCGGGGAAGTTTTTGATCGAAAATATTTTACAATTAATATCGTATATTTCAACATTGTCGAGATAGTCAGTGTTAGTGCGGCAATAGTGATCGAGCATTTCTTGCATTTACCTCATATGAAATAGCTCCTAAATATTATTTAATATCTATCGCAGATTTTATTGTTAGACTGTCGTCGTTAATAATAATATCGTTCAGTTTAAGTTTGTGGTATTAATTTAAAAAACAATAATAAAAGCACAACAGTCGACATGAAATATTTAAATCAGAGCTGCCTTTAAGAAAAATAAAACACGATTTTCAGTCTCAATTCTCCGTCATTGGTGGATGGAAATTTGTTAATCGGGTCCACTCATTCGATTACGACAATGATCGCGTTATAAGCAAAATAAAAATCAATTCTCCCCAGTAGCACAACAGTCAATATTAGGAATCTAGTTGAACGATGTCGATGTCACGTCGACGATAAACAGTCAATGAGTTAATGTTATTTTTACTGTATAATTTAAAACATTTCTCTGGGCGCCTAGTTGTTCTTCTTTCTGTGCTTAGCAAGATAGGCCGCAATTCATAACTACTGTAATGTTTTTTAAGACCATTTTCCTAAAGCAAAAATAACTAGTTTCACTCAATGATAATATCATGAAAGCCCATTTCCTATGTTTCTGGAGTTTAGAATGTATTCGGAATTCAGATTAAAAAGTATATTTTACAATGTACTGGATCACGAGGATCTGTGGCGTCGGATAAAGTAGAAAATGAGCATTGATACGTTGAGAGCCCCATATTCCATGCTGCTTGTGAGCTACATCTCTAACAATGACGTAAATCGTATTATTCTGGTGCCATTTGGTCACTGCTTTGTCATTAAGCAGAATCCATCGTGGAATTATCATCATCGGTTCATGCTCACCATGAACTAGCCACCAGTACTTTCTTTTTGTGTTTTAATCCTGGAAAATATGTGCCATTGTCCATTATACATACATTAAATTCGTTGGGTTAAATTGGTGACATGTTTTACTGTCTGTGACAAACGTGTGTTTCGTTTCGTTTCGATTTGGTTTCGACCGCAAAATTTCGTTTCGATTTCGAAACACCAGTGTTTCGAAAATGCCCAGCCCTAGTTGTATGTGGAGCAATCTGTCCAGTATATGATTCTTTCTTTATTTTGCAAACATTATTAAGTCAAATATTTTCATAAATACCATTATGAATTACTCAGCATCGATTGCAGATTGAATTCACACAAGAGTACGTTCGTATTCTTGAAAATAATTATTCAAAACCAAAACTTAACTTTTTTGAGCCCGTTCTTTCTGATTAACAAATATGCTATCAACTAATTGCCTGGTATTGCATCACAAATGAGAGTAATATAATAATACTTTTACTCGCGGTAAAGAATGGGAGCATACGTCTCTAAAAATTTACGAGTAAAAGTGGCCCTGATGTTTGGCGAGTAATGGGGTATTGAAAATGACAATAAAAATTGGACTAGTTATTGCATAATTGATAGTGAAGTCGCCGTCATATTGCGTGTATAATAGGTGTGACATCAATTGCCCCGTCGGCGTCTTGGCGCTAAGTAATCTAATTTTCGATTTTCCCGTTTTGATACACCGCGAAACGCTTTGTTAAGTCTCTCGGTGTCAGCCCTCCAAAGCACGTCATAACTTTACATTACTTTTCAATTTTAATCAATACGTTGATATTTCATGGTCTCAAGATATATTACAAACTTTTTCTAGACCGGATGATTTATTATTAGTAAACATTTAGATTTTAGACCATGGTACTGTTTTAGAGACAAAATCATAATAAATTAATATACGAATTCAGGTATCATTTTTAGATTAATTTCACAAAGTAAATAAGAAGACAACAATTTTACCCATATGCTAAGTCAACGTAACCGAAAGCTACGTCCAATGCAATTAAAGTTTTCAAAAATTTTGTACAAATGAAAAAAAGATTTTGTGAAAAAGTTTTATCTTTTAAGAAGTGGCGTAATCCCGGAAACTGTTCCTAAAGCTATTAATTCGAATAACTAGAGCATTAATCCCTTTCAAATATTCTCCACTACGCCCTAGTCCTAACATTGTGCATCAAGGTACTATCTTCAACATACATAGTATCCCGTAGTTACGAATTTCAGAATTATGAAACTTTACAAAATCTACTTAATTTATTGGACACGTAAGTGGACCTTTGGATCGTTTTAATGTTCAGTTGCTGTTGGTCTCTTTCTTGTTCTTGTTGCTTTTTGTCACAGAAAAATTACTTATCTCTTTGATTACTGGACAAATCGCTTTGAAATTTTCAGTGCTCAATGAAAACATTTTTCGCTAGAAAGCTATTACTTTATTTATTTCAAATATTCCTGTGAGCTATATGGAATTCGTTTTTTTCTTTTTATGTCCTATGACGTCATCAAAATTTGCCACTGTATAGTTTACGTGTCCAAATATTTGAGCATAGCTCTATTGTTATTTTTGTGACGCACCTACCGGTCTCTCGTCGAACACTGGTTGTAGTTTCAATATCATCAACCTATATGTCTCTACATTGTTTTATAACAAAGGCTCTTATAGTCTATAGAGGCTTGTTCAAGGCATAGGCTCGAATAGGCGCCGTATAAAAATATATCATTCACCACTCACATGCTTGAACAAAGCTCCTTGAATTTGTATTTAGCCATCTTTTGAAATTTTGAGTCTTCTGCTTGTAGGTTATCGCAGCTTGCACCATTGATCAAAAGCTAAAATAAGTTATAATGTATGAAACAGTGTGATTCATAACTTTTCCGTGATATTGCACTTCATTTTAGCAAACGAAATTTGTACAAGAGAACATGGCCAAAAATTATAGCTTTCGAAACGGTATTATATAACTAATTGCCTTTTACTATGTTTTGATGTTTCCATCTAACATTATTTAGGTCTGTAAAAAACTTCAGATTCACTATTTTCATAATTTTTTAATTTTACTAGAAAAACTTTTAACAATCAATATTTTTTAGAAATCATTGTCTTACTTTTCAAGTGTCTCAATATTAATTTGATTAAACACATGTTGAAACTCAATGACTCAAGAGTAGGGCGGCCTTGTTGGAAAGAAATTGATAAACAGTCCAGGTTTTTAATGACTGAATTTATACTCGCGTATTGATATTGATTACCTTATTCATTTCCGTTTCATAAATATCTAATGCTTCCTGAACAAATTGACCAGATTTCATTGTCTGCAAATAAATAAACAATATTTATTCAATTTTCATTTCAAAGTCATTTGAAAGTCCTAAAATATATGATGACAGAAGTACAGGAAAATGTCATTGTTTGTAACAAAATTCCAATAGTTACTTCGCAAAATCATCAAATATGCACTGAACTAATTGTTGAATGTGAACTTTAATTCTCGGAGGAACACTGATATTTTCCCCACCTGCATAAAACAATGATCTCATATTCTCGAGACAATGTCACAAAATCTACGTCATTCCATTCTATTTTACAATATATGTACAATACATTTGACCCTAATACTGCGCCGATGGTATAAACCGGAAATAGTAAAAATCTTGCTCAACCAAAAATTTTCTTATCAAAAACGAAACGAACTAGTGTCTGATTGGGCAAAAATGAACCTAATTTCCAAAAAAGTAATAAATAAAGTTAGAAACTTTATCCACAAAACGGAGAAATCCCCAACGCCTTTAAATAGAATAACTTAACCCAAAATTGAAGAGAAATAAAAGGAGACGAAACAACACGCAACAATCCCATTTAGGAAACTAGTCAGCATCAACCAACTGATAAGTTCGCAGATAGAAGAGAATTCATATTAACAGCAAAAATTGTGTTACAGTTATAGTTTTCCGTCTTACGTCACAAATATGATAATGATTGATAAATAATGATCTAGATGTGTGAAATCGTTCAATGAATATTGTGCTATGATTTTTTGCTACAAAATTTTGATATACAATTATTGTATGCTTTTAAATTTCACTCAATGAATAAATTTTTGAAATTAAAAAAGCTCTACCTCCTTCATTTCTTGTAAATGTCTGTTATTGTCATTGCTCTGCTTGTGAATGCTATTGAATCTCTCTTTCACTTTTATATCCAATTTTTGTCTGTACACTTGCACATACTCATGTGGAAGACAAGGATTTCTAAATTAAAATAAAAGAGTTGGGTTGTTACTAATACTAATAATAAATTTAATATTGATTTATTATAATTGTTTCTTAATCATATATTGGCAACAATAACACTCGAGTTTAAGATTGTTTTCTACAAATTTTTAGCCAATATGTCGCATTTACAAATTACGAGTGGAGACTTGACCTTTAGCATCATCTCGTGTAATACGCTGAATAGAACTATAGCATAGGCTTTTACAAAGCTATGAGTCACGTTTTAGGGATTTATCGGTTGATGACTTCGAGCTTTGTGGAGTTTAAAATATAACATCACAACTGAAATATCTTGCCCATTTGCTAACAGCGGCAACTTTATCGTAGTGACTCAATTAACCAAATTTGTTTTCTATTTTTTCATTTTTATGCCTCAAATATATTTCATTGCATTCTGCTAAGATACCATACCTTGTTTATATTAATTTAAACTTACATATGCGCAATTAATCCATTGAAGTCTTTCGAAGCTTTTTCTCTGTATCCGTCATGTTTTTGAATGAAATCATTATTTTTTTCTCATATACCATCTGAAGTAATCTGGAATAATATCATATGTAATGGTTTACAAACAAAATCAAATAAAAATCATTTATTAGAAAAGATGATTTTTTTTTTAATGAATAACAAACAACATATAACAATAATAACAAATACAAATAAACACTTTTGAAATTTTGCCATCGTGATGCCATTGAATTAATATTCTGCCAATTATAATATTCAGATTTTAAATAATACAACCAAAATAAACATTTTTGAGGCCGAGAACAGTTCACGTAGCGGACAATTAATCTTTTCCACATTATCTTGCATCTCAAACCCTGCTAGCAATTATGGGTAAAGATTAGAGGTAAAGATCCGAAAGTAGGATTTAAAATTTACAGCATAGTGCAAATATTATGTTAAAAAATACGACAACAACTCAAACTTTTTTCTTTAAATAGGAACCATCATATCTAATTTAGATTTTTGTTTAAAATACCTGTTTCATCATCCGATCATATTCATTCACTATATCTTCAACGTGCCTTTGATATTTTAATCTAAGTCTCTCTGAAAAAATTAAAATATGGTATAGTTGGATTCTAGGCTCAAGTTTACTTTATGTTTACCATAGTGTTAATACTATATGCATTACTACACGAATTAAGATATTTCAAAACAGTTTCCAAATAGCTTAGCTACACTCTAATAATAAAATGACTAAACTACTGGTTCTAAACAATATTACTGGGCCACACTACTACTACTGCTGGGCTATGAACAGATTTCGAAGTGGGCCACAGAACTTCTAAAAACTGCTAGTTTTATTTGTATCACCAATTTATCCCCCAATTTTAGTTGCAGTACCAATGATTGAAGATGCTGTTTTCTAATTTTCGTTCTACCTATTTAATTAAGAGAAAGTATCTATTTTCGCAGAACGAAAAAGATATATAATTCAATTTAGGGGAAAGTGATAAATTCAGATTAAGATTCATATATAATTATTTGTATATTTGTATTTGTTTACGTTAAAAGTAATTTGAAAACTCGAACATAATCGAAATACACTATGATTTTAAAAATGACATGTAGAAGAAAAACATCAATTTTGTAATTTCCAATACCTTGTTGTTTTCATTGACACGTTTGACATGATCAGTAAAATGTTGTTCCATGTTTCTAGACAGTTTTTCACGAGTATTTTTCACTGTAGCATAGTCGTCATATTTGGCTGTTTGTGCATCATACTGTTCCAAGCATTTTTCGTACTCGGTCTTTTGAAGACTTTCAATGTCCAAGCAGTATTCGTCTCCACACTTGAAAAAATGTAATAAACGTTATTTGTCTGCGTTAAACCGATTAATTAATTTGACAGTTTAGAGATGTCCTTCTATTGTGAGTTAAATAATATATTATTATTTGCAGCACTAAGCATAACATTTACCCGAGAAAATGCTTGCTGAAACTTGGAAAAAACGTCACTCGCTACTTGATTGATTCCCAGTATATCCATTTGCTGAAAAATATTAAGACATTTATGTCAAAATCGACACCGATAGTAAAGTGCTCCAGTGTGGTTTTAGTTGGGTAATTAGGTTAATTCATGTATAAATGATTACAAATTGTAATGTCGTTTCATTTTAAATAAAATAACATTGTCAAGTTTTCATTCACCTTTGCTCCGTTCATTGGTGTTAATAATAATTTGAGTTAGAATAAATTGATAATTTCTCGATACATCATACCTGGTTCAATTTTTTTTTTCTTTCTTCGTGTAATCTCCCTTTTTCCAAAATTTCGTAATGAGTAGATAAGCGTTGTTCTAATGCTTTCCGTTTGTTCTCGACCTCACTCCTCGTGACTTGTTGGCAACCTTACGTTTGCTTATAAAATTCCAGCAATATTGAATCACTTAATGTATTGTTTATACTTCCAAGATCTTCTTTTGAGAGTGTCGAGAGATCCTGAATAAATTCACTACGTTAGTACACTGTTTCTCTCCATTTAAAGATTAATGGAGAACAGGAAATACTAATGAGTTATCAGATGGTGTGTTTACTGTGTGCAATATGTACTTGTTTATTTTTGTCGCGCAATACCTGTGTAGATTGAAAATAACATCAAACATATTTAATCAGCTTTTTGATTGATAATTGCCCTATTCGTTACTTACATAATCCCTCATTGTCTCCATGTATTGCGTTTCCATAGCGGATGATAAGTTGTTGATTTCTTCTATCACTTTGGACTATATCATAACAGAAAAAATTATAATCAAAATAAAATAATTTTAAATAAAATTAATGAAGAAATTTTAAAAAACCACTGCTATTTATGCGACGGAAATATTTCTTTATATCTGTTCGAGTGAAATGAAGCAATGGAAAAATCAAAAGCCTATACACTGGCAGTCACTCAAGTGCACGCATCTGCTATTTTGTAAACAATCCTGTGTTTTTGTTTGCTTTGCCAAACCAATTGTTACAACTTGAGGGATGTGACGGGCATAATTTCGAAACCAATTTGTTGCCCAAAAATCTTAAAGGCCAACGTTTTATTAAACGCAGAGTCATTATTTTACAATCAAATGTTGTTGGGAATGTTTATTATGATAAAATATAGAAACTTGTAATATGTCGCATTACAAATTCATTACACCGAAGTTCAAACATTGTATATAAATTCATCACATGACTCATTCTAAATTCTACAACAGATTACATAGCATCGATATTGCGGCGGAAAAATAATACATACTTTTAATTAGTACTAATTTAGTTCCGGTTACCGTAATTAAATAATAACATTATATGTAACATTTTTTTCAAACGTAATTGGAGTTCGTCTATTAACTCTCTATTGTGTTGAAATAGTAAATTCATGTCAAATAAAATAAAACTAATTATGGAAGAAGGTACATGACATGCTTAATTCCCAAGGTCGGACAGGGATATAGAAAAAATAAATAAATGAAGAAATCAAAGTTAGCACCTTTCTTGTTTCATTTTCCTGCTCCACAATTCTGTAATAATCTTCACATTCTTTAATTGCATGTTGATGCGCTTTATCTTTATCATTCTCTTCTCCCAAAGTTGATATTTCATAAAATGTTAGTGTGGCTTCGCCAACTGCGTTATCGTGAAATTCACGAAGAACATCAGGCGTGTAAATTTCCCGATGAACAAGCTAAAAACGCGGTAACAGTAAACAATTGTATTTTTAAGTATATTTATGATTGGTTGACAATTTGATTCTCCAACATTTCACTTACCTCTGTCATCACTTCTTTGTATCTGCGTACAGCTCTTTGAACAGCTTCATCATTATTTGCTCGAACTGTGTTCTGAAAGATCACGAATTAACTATATTTTTATTCATCAAGGTTGCTGGTTGAGCATGGATTATTAGAAAGAAGTACTATGCACGATTGTACAATAATCCAAGTTCTTTTTTAGTTATGAATCTACATTGCATAAACGGCAGGTGAGAGCGACCATTCAGTTTTAATAGAGAGTTGTATAAATTTATCTATTTATAGTACAAAACATTTACTATTGATAAAAAACGCTATCACACGGTTGTGGACAGCATCATTGACGTTTCTCCATATTTTGAATGAATTACATTGCCTTTTTATTGTGTTGATTATGCGTTTACTTTTACTTATGAATATTCACGGAAAAGCATACTTCGAGCATTGTTCCGATTTCTGGAAGTTTTCCATCTCTAAATGAATTACTGACTGTCGCAAGAAGATTCATCAACGCACTAGCTGAGATCGGCTTTCCAAACATTTGTTTCATAATCAGATTTCTTGGATGCAATGTAGCTTCAGTCAGTTGCATTGTGTACTCGCGGAAAATAGGTTCGATGTCTTGATAAAAAAACAACTATTAGTTCGAATTACTTCAATTAAGGCTCATACGAATGATTTGGAATAACACCTTAACCAGGTTTATTGGATTTTACACATCACATGGTATCGTTACTTAAAAAAATTGAAGACAATATGGACATCATGTACATCACAAGTACCTGTATCCCACCTGCGTTACTAAGTGTTGACTGGTCTCCTGCGCACACTTTTTGTCCTGGATGCGGCATGAGGAAGCCTTTGACTTCGTCAAAAGCACGATGCACGGACTCTTTCACATCATTTACGGTTTTAGATTTGGATTTCACTCTTAATATTTTATCCATGTACTCGTCACCTCCATTCCCATATGGGTATTCATCATTGTTAACCCAGTCTCGTATCAGAAATGTCAATTTCTATCAAAAAAAAATCAAAAAAATTCAACGATAACATCGTATGTGAAATTCTATGTCAAAGATATTGAATTACCCAAAATAATATAGTAAAGAGTAGTACATTGAAGTATATGGAGTTCGAACCTTGTTTTGTTCAGTCATTATATTGTTATATCATGTAAGAATTTATGTAGTAATATTGATAGTATTATATATTGCCGGGGCAGTAAGATATTAAAGTTCAAACCTTGTTGTAGAAAAAAATGGAATACTTTATAAACATGTATTGATGTTCCCAATGTTGATGAAGAATTATATCAACAATAAGAATATAGAAACTCCATCAGACCTGAAACGTTGTTCTTTGTTTCCCTCTCCCATCTCTTTCTCTAAAAAGGCCAACAGCAGCACAGGCGTATTCTACAGAAAGCTGAAAATTTACAGATGGTGCAATAAATTTGTCATAGAAAATAGCATAGCAAAAGAGTTCAAGATCAAGCTTGCACATAAATCCATGTCAGATCAGCAGCCACGTGAAATATTGTATGTGACCACACGATAACGAGAAAGAGTGCAGTTTTCTGTAGATTTAAAATATTCGCAGCTCTGCGAGATAACCATCTCTCTAATTTAATTATGTTTAATTATAGCACAGATCACTTTTATTTACCTGCAAATGCTCCAGATCTCTTTCATCAAGCCGGTTTTGAATATTCAGGATCTGATGCGAGCAAAGTAAAGTGCTGATTGACAAGATCTTAGCATTGGTATCTGGCGTGTTATCATTATCAAACAGACCTTGAGTGTC
The DNA here is from genome assembly GCF_013122585.1 of Styela clava. Classification (NCBI taxonomy): domain Eukaryota; kingdom Metazoa; phylum Chordata; class Ascidiacea; order Stolidobranchia; family Styelidae; genus Styela; species Styela clava. The sequence goes on along the minus strand of NW_024102834.1, from coordinate 19,648,143 downwards.
TACAATCATCACTGAAACCTGTTCATAAATGATCAAATGATTAAATAAAACAAATTTGCTCATCGAAACAAAATGTTTTAACTCTCTCATTCAAAAATGTAGTTTAATTCATTGTTATACATGCAAGCTTGGAAAATTAGGCAACAAAAAGCTAAAGCAGATGTTAAAACTTTGCTTTTCAAATCCAATAGAGACATGACCTGGATCTGTCCGAGTTTCCAAGTTATCCGACATTGTAAAGTATATTGACTTTTATAGTACTTATGCATAGAATTTGAAAGTAGATTTCAATTTTTTAGATTGTAGACATTCCACTGGAAGTTGTTTTAATTGTATAACACTTCAGAACAATTAAATATATCCTGCCTATTCAAAAATGAAATACCTACTAAAAGACAAAAAACATTATATCTTAATTATTATCTTGATAAAATTGAGTGATAAATGGAGTTTAAACTACAAGAAAATGAATTTATCATTATAACAGTAATCTACCATTTTTCCATTTTCCGAAGGAACTTCAAATATTTCTGGCCAAACATTGATTCCCTGAGTATGAGCATGTGAGCCTCGTTTCCAATCAAAACCATCCTGTAGTTTTTTATCGTCAGATCCTAGCCAATGAGTATTTTCCCACTGAAAATTCAAATATTTTAATTTAATTAATGTGAAACTTTTGTAATTTTTTCGGGAATATATAGATTATTTTGAAAAAATTATTCCAAAATTTACGAAACTTTTTTTAATAGTCTTCTTATAGTACAACTTTAAGTCTTTATTTACACTCACCCCGCGTTGACAAAGATATCGAATAAAAAAGTTCAGCATGAACGATTTTCCAGTTCTGTATGAACCAGCGACAGAAATAATTGACAGATCTTTATCCTTGAGTGGGCCAAATATTTCAACTAGTTTATCATTATCAACAAGAAATTTTCCCTGATCTGTTATTCGGGCGATCGCTACGGGTTCCATTTCTGCATGAAATAAAATTGAGTGCCATTAACTTGTAGAACGAGTGAGAATACATTTTGTAAATTCTAAAACTATATGGTTCGGTTATGATCAAAAATGGTAGAATTTTAGCAATGTAACATCACTTGAGCATTTTTCTGCTAATTGCTGCTAACTGCTTACATATTAAACTTCATAAAATTTATGAAAGACACAGGTGTAAAACAAAAATTGTTTTTATATAGATTTTGCTAGCTGTAGTTATCCGAATGTATTCTATACGTCACCAATCTAATCTTAGAAATTCAATTATAGGAAATCAAGTGAGGTAATAGTATAAGATGGTTGTGTTGACGTCTGTTCAAAATTACATACCTATTATAAGAAAAACTGAAGTTTGCGAAGTCGTAGAATTTGATCAAACTTCTGATTGTCCTGAAACTCCGAGCAAAATTCTAATCATTACTATAATATATGAAAATTATATCTGAAAACTGAAAACATATTGCATTAGATTAGAAAACATTAGATTGCAATGACTATTGCGTAATCAGAAAAAAATGAACACTCGTGTTCACTCGTATCTATGTTGGGAAATAAAATTTGAACATCAATTATGTAGATTAGTTGAAAATATTAGGAGGACTTTTAAACTCATGTAAAAATTCACATTATACCAATTGTGAAACCAGAATGAAATGTCAAATACTAGCTATACTTAAATATTAGTTGCCGCTGCAGAAAGCCTTGTTGGGAAGAAAAACATTATTTGATCCTAAAAAATAAAGTTTAATAATGAAAAGTGTACAAAAAATGATAGAATGTAAACACAAAATGTTACAACTTGATATTTTGTCCAGTAACGGTTAGATTTGTATCTTTTAGAACTGATGCAGAAATTGCTAAAAATGATTAATGAAGTTCAAATGAACACACGAATAAAAGTTACATGGCATTTTTACAGATATAAAAAATGAAAGGTTCTTTATTTTAAACTTTTAACATTTGTAAGTACGACAAATTATTAACCCATAACACTCAATTGACTTTTATATACTATCGTCAGTATCCCAACCAGACAAATATACTTTAGAACGAAGTTTTAACAAACAAGATAGTTTTGTAGCTCACAATATTTTATAACAGTTGCTGATGTTAATGATATGAACTGCATCTAGTCTTATTTCAATCGGCATTTATTGACACGTAATGTACGTCAATATAAATTTATAGTCTTTGAAGAGAGACAATAGATAGAATATTAGATGAGCGTTTTAGTGCTTGAGGCCGTTGAGGGAATTTAAATTACGCAAAATGAGTGAACTACTGGGCAGTAGCGGCCCTTGTGCGGTTTATTGTTCAAATTTACTAATCGGAATTATAAAATGTATATTGTTCATTTTAATATCATCTTGACAAGCAGTATCCACATAAATAATAAGGAAAGTTCGAAAGTTGGCCCACTTCATCAGTGTTTGTAGTGCTCTTGGAGTTTAACTGAAATTATAGATATGCATGCATTAATATTACAACAAAAGAAAAGTCTGTGTAATAACGGCCAAAATAAAACAATATATGCATACCGTTTCATGTTTATTCCTAATCATTTCAATTAAATTGATGTTGGATATGTCTTTCCCACTCTTCTCGGTTACTTTGATAAAGCTGTTGTTTTGACAAAAAATAAATACGCATTAGTAGCTACGGTAGTATTTCAACTTCTATTGAATAACAGTGCTTTATCGTAAGAAAACGAGTCGCGGGTCGATTAGTCAATTAGCGAGTCATTCGAGTCGTAAGACCAGTGCCAGCCATAAATCAATCACTGAGTCATGTCCGTCTGGCTGGCGGTTAGTCAATACCGTATTTGAGTCTATATATTTATATTTATAGGCCTAGAAAACAAATGCTGACTTGAATTAAAGCAATTTACCAAGCCTCGCTACATACCCCCATAAAACTGGAGACTAATGTCTGTAGTAGGAAGAGTTAACTCACATACTCTAACACAGTGGTTCCCAACCGCCGGTCCGCGGACCGGTGCCGGTCCGCGAAGCTTTTTTGCCGGTCCGCAAGAAATTTCGTTGTTTTGTTGTTTTTATGCCGTCTCAATCGCTTTACCGAAGACGAGGTTGCGTTTGTTTATTGCGCAATTTCTCTTCCGTCGTCATATTGCGACATCTTGGCGACGTCTTTCGCGACATATTGGCGCCGAGTAATCACACTTTTCGCTTTTTTGGCTGCGATTTATCGCGAATGTGCTTCATCAAATCTCGCAAGATTCAGAAACCTAAAAATCGGCAGGCGTGCTTCTTCTGTTCTGCATGCTTTTCCTGATTAATATGACAATCCATATAAAACGTTATGCATATTTCTGTGTTTGAACCAGAAAACAGAAAAGAACAGTATAATATCCCAGTAAGATATGAACTTGGTGCGACCTTGCAGGTGGTCACGAGATGCGCAAAAAAGCATGACCCGCTGAGATCTTTCCCAGTATTCTGAGCAGACACAGTAGGATTGATCCTGGTGCCAACTTGACAAGTTACCGACGACTTTATCATTGTAATGTAAATTCATTTCGTTTGAGCCGTCGGTCAACTGCAGAGGGATTAATATTATGAACCCGATGAAAAAGATAGAGCTTGAATAAAACGGAGTACAGAAATCGGCTACACGCCGCTGCAGAGCCACGTGTTGCAGAAACTTCTTTGATGCCTCGTTTGCAGTTTTATATTGAAAACGAAACAACAGCAAAATTCTCACTAGAGTTAATTGTGTTTTTACATGATTTGGCATGTACATGTTTTTTTTATGTGAGATATTTTATGTATGCCTTTCTTACGCATAATGGGTGCCCAACACTGCATTTCATTACGCAAATATATGGTATTATTTTATGTTTCACCTATTTCAATTTTTGGCCGACACAATATTTGATAGTTTTTCTTCGTGTGAAATGTTTTCGAGTGTGCCTTTTTTGTCTAAAAGCATATTGAGTGCCCGACATTGCATTATATTAAGCACATATATGTTACTCTTTTCTGTTCCGAACATTCCAATTTTTGCCGGTCCGCGAGTACATTTAATTTAATTTTACCGGTCCGCCAGGGTAAAAAGGTTGGGAACCACTGCCTAACATACCAATATTCATCTAAGTTAGTAGATACAATGGCCAACCAGGGCAAATACCCAAGTCTCAAGGATTTTCTATTTGAGCTTTTCATCTTCATCCTTCATACCTTAAGCTTAGATATTGGAATATATATGCAAAATTTTACCTTCAGAACAGCCTAAACTTACCCCATAAATCGATTGTAAAAATTCTTCTACCGCCTGTTCATGTTCATTAAGAGTCAGTTCTTTTTGTTGCTGGAATAAAACCCAATCTACCATAAGATGATATTGAAGCCAAAATACAAAATAGGAATTATTCACAGTTTTTGATGTGGCTTACTTGACACGCATATACACACGCTTATATAGGCTGTTTTGCTAAATTGGTAATTAAAAATTATTTTTGTAGCACTGTTTTTATGCCTTCAAGCGTGATCATCTACGACTTGGGCTTTGTAGTATGATGTTTATGAGTTTTATTTCGTGTCAACCCATTTGAGTATTCATTTTTGTATTCATTCATATTTTAACTGATAAAATTCTCTTGAGCAATTAATCGACTTTTATTAATAAGACCCCGTGACTCAAAGCCTTGTATCTTGAAAATATACTCGATACTGCTACTAAATTTTTTGTATGAGAGTAAAGATTCTTTACATGTTTTGTTCCCCAGGCCTAGAATAAATGTTGACTGTAAAATAGTGTAAAGGCATTTCACCTTTTTCAGGTCAAGGCTTCTCTGATTTATCACTTGGAAATCGTGATATTTTTGTTTTATTTCGTTTTCAAGGTCCGTTTCATATACCAAGATCTGATCATAATCAGATATTAAAGATGCAACTTCACTTCGTAGTAATCGCAGAGCTGTTTTTCGATGCTTGTCATGAAACATTTGAAGATTACGAGGAGACAATGTTTCATCTTTGAAAACCTGTAATATTATAATGTCAACTATAGAAGCATGCAATAATCACTAGAGGCAATTGAACTCATTTATACTTATTATGAATGTTTAAGTCAGATTTATCGCGATCTATATAAAATATAGTTTTGTGTTCATAAATGTTATAGCAATAAATGCTATTTGTTTATTACGCGATGTTTGTTTAATTCTTATACGTTCCTACTTAATGACATACAATGTATACAAACTACATTCACCGAGATGGCGCTACAGCTAAATCTCCGATCAATTGTTTTGTATGCGAATCAATGGCAATGGTGTCTTGTGGACGGTTAATAGTTCAGAGTTATAGCAACTAATACATGAAAAATTAATGTTGTTATTTTATTTTTATTATTAATGTTGTATTGCATTTTGAAAGCTAAACGATAAATTAATTCTGAAAAAAAACAAAACATGTATTACCCTGGCTATCAAAACACTGATACTATGGAATTGATTCAATTCAATTCAATCGTCCACAGCATTTCAGAAAATAGTAAAATTTGACATAAAATACTACTAAGAAGATACCTTATTCATGTTACTTTGATAGACATACAGACAACTTTCTTTTGCTGATGATGCGACCTCAATTTGTTTTCTCTGTGAAGATAAAAATAAATACCATGAACAAACTTTATAATGCTGAGGATAGAAGTTTAAGACTTTTTTGACGTCATCTGCAACGACATACAATGACCAACATGCTAAAAGTATAAAATTATGATTAGTAAAAAGATATGTGAGTGAAGTCACAACAAAGCAGTGGTAATCGGAAGTGATTAGACATATGGTGCAAAAAGTCAGCTGATGTTCTATAATCGGTTTCTCAATGTTGAGTGTGAAGCATTATGAAGAGGAATGTGATTTTATCTTACGAATAAACGCAAATTCCGAATCTTCATCTCTGAAAAATACTCATTGCACGTTAATTCAGTTTGTCTCAAATAACCGATTTTGATAACTTCACTTCCAAATTTTGCATTTTGTTGAAAATTTCGTTTTGCGCTTTTCATTGCTTTCTCGTGATAATTTTCCAGTTTCCACATTGAAACAGCTTGTTTGCAACTCTAATAAATAAATTAGGATATTATGTTAGAACAATATAAATTACCAATTGATAATAACAAAGGATTCAAGGTACAGCCGACACTAGGTAATTGAAACATCGGATTCCGTATGGTGTCCAGAATAGTTGAAAAATTGGTGCTCCCGAAGTATTCGTACCAAAATGGCGCACAACCTGAACATGGTATGTTCACCAGGTCATGGTTCAGGTTTTGCGTCATCTTGGTGTGAATACATTAGAAGCGCCAAAAATATTGGTAGGCATTGCCTTATCGGAGAGATTTGAGACCCAGATGATAATAGTTGCTTCTCACTTATCGTCAGGTACTAGTGGCTGTTTTATAGGACCATGTAGCTTTGGGTAAAAAGTAGTTACAACAATATTAACGATAATTACGTAAAAGCTTGTTGCCTGTCAAATAATATCTTCCAAATTTTTTGGGGAATAAAATAAAATTAGGCAATAAGCTTACTTCTTAAATTTCAACTTTATACTGCTCAATAGATGCCTGCATTACTTTTGTGTTGAATGAATGTGCAGCTTCCTGTATAACACAATGCATCTGAACTTTAGTTGAAAATTTATAAATTGCGAATCGGCAGCGCATGGAACGTATGAAAAAAATCAATGCCAAGAATAATTCAATAAAATTATGTGAATGTACCTGGAATATTCAGGTATATAAATTCTAAAACTAACGAAATATTTTTTTAACGTAAACTATCTAATAGTGTAAAATATGAGTTTAAACAATTTCTTGTTCAACCTATAGTTAATAAAGTTTTCTCTGAAACATTTCAACCGCAAAAAATTAATTTAACTAGTGACATGTTCATCAAAACAACAGTCAACAAATGAAAAACATAAAATCCATTAAATCACCTCATATAATGTCCTGATTTCTGGCAGCTGTCCCCGCTTGAAACAATCACTTACTGTAGACATCAGTTCAAGTATCTGATTTCCAGTCAACGTTTTACCTTCGATTTTTTTGATGACCAGATTCTTTGGATGTAAAACTTTTGTGGCAAGTTCCTGAACCATGGTTATGAAATCTTCACCAAGTTCTATATAAATAATAACCATATGTTAAAGATACACGAATATAAACAATCCTGGAATATATAATTCTTTTTTTAATTGATATGTACATTAAACTGGTGAAATATGACAGCCAACCGAGTTTAACGGCTTAATTAACAGCTTTGTTGAATTTTTTAAGAAAGTTTGAATAAATATTGTCTATAAAAGTAGCCTAAAATAAAATTACTGAGGCTAAATTTCTTCGGCGAGAAAGAGTTTGCATTTCGGACGACAGTTTTAAGCCAAACATGTAAGTTAGCTTACACTTGAAAAATAAAATATTGACTATCAATTTATCTTTAAATTTATATTTTTTAAATATCTTAACTTTTTATTTATTTTTAGCATATTTGATAGGAGACAATCTTATTATCTACTTGTTTATCAACTTTACCAGCCCATTTCAAGTTACTCTCATAAAAATTACATATCAGTAAAATGAATTTTAAAGATTTTGGAAAAAAATGAATTATGTCAGTCACACCTTTATTTGTAACATTCATTTTACTCCTTCTGAGCACATCATCTCCAGGGTGAGGCATCAAAAAACATCGAACATTACTAAAAGCATTTCGGACTGATTTTTTCACGCTGTTTACTTCAGTTGATTTTGATGTTCGAATCAAAATTCCATCTAGATAGACCATGCCGCCATCACCATATTTATGCTCGAATTGATATTGCCAGTCACAAACAAGAAAAGTCAAAGTCTAAATGAGGAAAAACAAATTGCTTTCAAGAAGTTTTCTTATTTTCAATGAATGAAATTCTATAAAAAAAATGTTTTAGTATACTATTTGGTTGCAATTTATATTATTGAGTCAATTATACCTGAAACGGCTCATTGAAGACACTTTCTTTTCTCACGTTTCTCGTGGCAGCTTTTGCATGATTACTGCATAACTAAAAAATTATAAAACCGATTATTGCAAATGACTAATTCCAGCTGGGTATTTTATTATATATTCAATTTTTCGTAAAATATCATGGTGATGATATTTCTGATGTTTCTTTAAGAAAACTATTGTTAAAATAATAAAACAGTAGAACAATGCTTAATTTTTGGGTATCATAGACAAAAACGTAGTAAAATTATTTTTTAATATCGATACATCCTACTGACTAGCATTACGATCGCTAATACAAATGCCGAGCAGTCATACGGTGCCTAATTTTTAATATTCATGAGGTCATTACAACCAAAAGAAAATACCATAAAGCCCACAATAAATAAATAAAAATAAGAAACTTCTAGCGACAGCAACAATCTTTAGCCATTAAAGATTTTAAAGCAATTGTTCTAGTACAGAGGTGAAGAACCTGAGTAAGAGAGGCGCATGCGGCCCGCGAAGCATTCAGGCGATTCAGTGCATGTTTGGCTTGAAGTCATAAACTATCAGGAAATGTACATAGAAACAGGAGCTCCAGTATTAATTATATTACTGGGAATGCTATTTCCAATACAACTTGTTTTGTTGAATCAACGAAGGATCAAAATAAACATTGTCTTAGCCTAGTTTCGTCATCGTATCGGCAACGCAATCGTTTTAATGGAGTGGGGTAACCTAACTTCGTAAAAATGTAATGCCGTTTTTGTGCACGATACACGGGACATCTAAAAGTAATAACATTTTATAACTTCAGATCAATGATTAAAACAATGAAAGATCTGAAGCTCAATTTTGAAAGATTGGATTGTTTATAATTTCTGTATCCGAAATATGGATTTTTTGCGCAAAACCGTCGCCGATAATTCGAAATTAGAAAAATTAAAGGTTCCGAAGTAACAAATTAGTAATTATATAGTTGTGCTTAAAGTTAGAAAAAATTTGAGAATTTGAATTTTCGGCGCAATCTTCATTTCTAGCCCGCGACCTAGCGACCTAATACAGTTACTAGATTTTTCATTTCGAGCGGAGGCGGTGGTGTTTTCGTTACTCCCGAAGTATGTGAACCAAGATGGCGGACACTGGAACGTAATATGTGTACCAGGTTAGGGTTAGGCCGCGATTAGGCAGGCATTGATTTTGAATTTGCGCAAAAAGTAATCTACTTAATTGACGAAAAATACGAGACTATTTAAAATGTCCTGCTTTATTACTTTAATTGTATTGTGTGTAATTTGATTGTGCGTCGACAAAAGAACATTACTACGAAATATCACAGCCATGATAGTTGAGACTTTCCAAATCGTCAAGTTGTTCCAATATGACGCGTTCAGTAAAGCAAAAAAGTTTCCAAATATATCACTATGTTAATATTACTATGTAAAACATGCAAACAATGTTCTATTTTCATCTTATGCTGCAATATACCTTCAGCTGTATGAATGCAGTTGTTCGTTCATGTTGAAAAAAATTAATAGGTATCATGATATGACTAAAAAGTTGTGCGCCCGCTCACTCAGCGGTGACTTATAAAAGGACCCGCAATAGAAGAGGGGTTCGTCACCCTTGGTCTAGCAGTGTACCAGTTTAGGGTTAGGTCCTAAACTCAGGTACAAATACTACGGAAGTCACTTGTCTAGTCCCCGAACTCGTAATAGAACTAAAATAAGGAAAATTAGAGTAAAATGATGTCCTAACCCTAACCTGGTTCACATACTACGGTACACATACTACGGAAGTACATAAAAAAATACCAAAGAGTATATCACAACAGCAAGAAAAATAATATTGACCACAACAACAACATTAAAACAGCAGAAATAGCATAGTAATAACAAAACGATGATATATAGGTGTTACTTCGTATCCAATAGTTAACAGGATTTTTACGTGAAATTGAGTCTTACAGAATCACCTTGCCAAAATATGGTTATAATAAATATCATTAAAATTACATATTGTTAATATGTTTTGTTTAACAGTTGAAAATTTTCATGTTAAACCCAAGAACATAAATAGTTGATGTTTGGCAAATTTGTAAATTGCATTGTTGCGATCATGTTTGATGACTCCCACAAATTTACAAGCACAAAATAAGTTTAAAAATAATACCTCGCATTTATTTAGTTTTCGTTAATATAAACATTCAGTTTTACACAAGCAAATTTGTGCATAAATCAAATTTATACATTTAGCAAACCTGCAAATGCAGTATTTGGTGTGAACTCAGCAGAGTGCTGACGGATAAAATCCTTGCATTTGTGTCCGAATCTGTATCTGTATCAAACAGTCCTTGAGTATCCATTAGAAGAATAGCAACCTGTAGGTAAATGGAATAAAAAATATTGAGCAATTTATGTTTTTCAACTTAACAAAAATAATTTTAACAATAGGTCAATTCAAACAAACATTTGTTTTATTTTACATTGCTTTATTCATTTTTTGATAAATAGACACTTTTATTTTAATTATGACTTGTTTGAATGTATTGAAAATGGTTGTCAGTTGAATATCACATAGATTAAATATTACATACCTCATTCCCTCTATCTTTCACAACAAAAATTTCTGGCCACATTAATATTCTTTTCGTATGCGCTTCTGTTTCTTTCTGCCAATCAATTCCATCTGTAACTTTGGTTGATTCGTCTCCAATCCAATCACAGTTTTTCCACTAAAAATGAATAATATAAAGGATAGCAGAATTTTTCTCTGATGATGAGATTCGTGTGTTATAATTGTGAATAAATAATTGTCTCGTAGTGATTCTTCAATTAACTTTTATCCATTATATTATAAAATACTTGCAACTGAATTTTAACAGGCGGTGTTGTTGTTCAATCACAGTGAAAATGTAAAAGGTTCTCTATCAAAGTTGATTGGTGTAAAAGAATTAATATTTTTCAAGAATTTGACATAAATTACTGACTGAAAAATAAGATCAATCAAAATTTGAAAAGTAACAACCTACTCCTTTATTTCGTAGATACCGAATAAAGAAATTCAGCAAAAAAGACTTCCCTGTTCTGTATTGTCCAGCAACAGAAATGATAGATATTGGTTTATCACCTATCAAGGGGTTCGAGAGTACGATTTTCAAGGCATCGAGATTTAATTGTAAATGACTATCCTCTTCGTATGCAATGGGTATAATCTTATGGTCTGGATCGTCTGTGGAATGTATAGAGTTATATCTAAAAACATATACAGTTAATGGCCATTATCATTGAAATGCCAGTGTCACTTTAACTTAGTTCAAATATTTTTCTATCGAATCGAATAAAGTTTAAAAAAAAAACATATATAAGATATAAATAAACATATATATCAATGACGTAGGGCAGGGGTCGCCAAACTGCGGCTCGCGGCCATCTAATTTTTTTTCGGCCCTCAAAGACACTTAATGCATAAAACAAAGTTTGATATTAAATTTATTATTGTCTCTATACCGTAGCAAATGTCCCTGCACCATGCTTGTTTTGTACTAAGTACCGTCAGCTGAATGTCGTTTATTTGATGAACGACCCACCGTTGATCTTACTTATACGTCAAGTTAATTTCGATTTTCAAAATTCAAACAAAAGGAAGTTTGCGACGAGGTTCGAACATTCCAATGTGCCTGGACGGCATAATACTTTTCTTTCTTGCGCATTTCAAAACAAGTTTGCAATATTTGTCAAGTCAACAATGCAATATTTAATACTGATAGGAGATTCAATGTTAAACACGATTGCACAGTGCAAAACGTGTAATGTGAACGTTCGAATTAAATATTGCTGTGGAAAGCTTTTGCCATTTGTTTCAACGCTTTATCCTAAATATGTTATGATACAGAAACAACATCATTCTCCACATCGATAATGCGGCCCGCATGCTACCAAAAATGTGTATATTTGGCCCGCACGTACACAAAATTTGTTGACCAGTAACGTAGGGTCAAATATTAATTGTATAGATCCGAGGTGTGCAACCTCCATTATAGGAGTGCCAGATACAAGAAACGAGGTGAAGCCACGGGCCGCAACTTTATTTTAAGATTGCCTTTCTAATAATTGCATACACAAATAATTGTTACTTTTTTTATTGAACTTACGGCATTGTTACAGATCCTTGCAGAAATTATGAATTAAAACGCATAAATTTTCAAAGAAAACTGCTATTTAAATTTATTGTCACGTCGACTTCAAACGAATTTAGCAAAAAACACATTTTTTATAACATTGTTACAGGATTTTGCTAGCTGGTATTACTAATATAACAGTAGAACTCGTGAACTGGTATGGGCTTTGCGACGCAAAGATATAAGAATTGCTTGCACGTACCAGATTAACTAAACTAAAAACTCGTTTCTCGAGTACATCATTTAAGATTGGTGGTTCTCCGAAGGTCGCACCATTCTTCTTTGCGGGCCGCAGTTTACAAACCCCTGGTATAGATAATAGTGAAGAGAAATAGTGTGATGTCTGATTTCCAAGTTTGATTCCACGCTTATAATATATTGTTACTTCATTGTCTGTCAAGATCAAGATACTTTGACTCTTCGTGGATACATTGATACGATGTTGTGAAATAATTGTTGAATTGAACAGCCAAAATACTTTCCATATCAGTTAACTGCTGTGTAAAACTCACTTATTTGTCTTTTGCCAGAAGAGACCTCAGCTGTTTCATAATTTTCGCGAGTATACAACTTTTTTGAAATTGGTTTGCCACCACATGCCATTTCCTTATTAAAACATTGTAATTATGTCATAAATTGTATTTCTATTTAAAAAAAGAATAAAATAGATCATTATATTTTCAAATTATTATTCATTCAGTAGTATAGATTTCTCATTATTGTTATTTCATTATTTCAACACACATTTATATATGTCATGATGTTTATCACTGACATCGTCAAAACGAGAGTCACTAAACAGCAAATTGAAAAATTAAAAAAGATAACATTATACTATGCCAAGTTGCCTTCTAAATACAGAATATGAAAAATTGCAGGGTGTCGCATAATTGCCTTTGAGAAATGAAAGGAGTCAAATGGCAATAAGTCAATTGTTCGATTATAACCATAAAACAATTGTACAGATATCTTATATATAAACAATATGTTACATTTCTAGTATTTTTTCACATCATTCTATGCCATTGTAACTATCAAATACTAACACGTCTATTTTTCCCACGATTGTAATCACAATATTTTATTTGTAAAAGACACTGCAAGACAATTAATAAAATATTTTTGAAGGTTTGCTACCCAAAACGCTCAATATGAACTGCGAGGCATTCCTGACTTTGTCATGAAGCAAATATAAGTAATTTCTTATGCTGTCTCCATGAAGGTAAAATGAAAAAAAAAATAAAATAAAAAAAGTCATTGAAATCAGTACCGAAAAATTACCAAGGTCAGATTACGCTCATATTGTGAGAGACAACACATTCAACTAAAATTATTTGTTTGGTCCTTTGTCAGGCACGTGAAGATATAACAACCTAAAAAGCATTAAATATATTTCGTTTGTATGTTGATAAAATCGCTAAAACCAATCAACTCAAAAATACGCGATGATTGTTTGTTTCGTCGTATTTCAATTTTATCAATAGTGTGATACTTGAATACATAACAAAACAAAACATGGTATAAAATACTTTTAAATATTTATTGAAGTATTTGGTACATAAAAATCTAAATTAGATTAGGGTTGTTTGCTATAGTTACTAGGCTTTGTTTAGAAACAAAAAAGGTAATTGAAGACACCGTAATAATATAAGCCCAAGCCATCGTCAAAACAAGCGTCGCAGATACAAAACGTTCAAAATGGGAACTGTAACATATCTCTTCGTCCCAATGCCCTTCAAAATCAACAATTGGCATAAGGAGTGGGAAAGCTGACAAAATATGATCATATCAATTATTGCCTTGCTCAATACCTTATCTTGGTCGAGCATATACTCAAACAATAAAGCTATGTTCAAATATAAGGACACAATGAGCAATTCGCCAATTTCCGAAAATCAAACCACAGTCCACCGTTCGGCATAAAAAACTTTCCACTTTCGCTAAGTACTAGATCCACTGGCAAACGCCGAACACGGAATCAGCTGATGTGCGCCAGCAGGACGCTCTGTGATGTGGTGTATTTATTACGTCTTTAATCGCACATGTGATGCAATTTACTTAACACGTTTAGTCCTTGGTCAGAGTTTCCGGTCAGTCGGTAGTTTGAGTTGGTCAATTAAGGGTGTTGCGACGACGTTATTATTTGTGTATTTCTTGTAAACAAAAGGGGCTTAAGAACACAACAAACTGGCGACGAGAATGGGATACACACATGTCGATTATTCGTAAATTTACAGCGATTGGTAAGACGTTAGTGAGACACTGTTGTTGTTTATATGTGGGACCGCGTATCTAATTCCTTGTAAATCAAAGAAATGGCTAAAAATATGATTCAATATGATGGGAGTGATTGGCCACTTTATTGTGAGCAGTTAGAACAGTATTTTATTGCAAATGATATTGCCGATGAGAAAAAGGTACCAACGTTAATTGCAAACTTGCCTACTGAAACCTACCAAATACTACACAATCTTTTGGCACCCGACTTAGCTAGTTCCAAAACATATGATGTTATAAAGAAAACCTTGCAAGATCATTTAAAACCGAAACGTTCCGTTTTGTGGGAAGGTTTGCATTTCACAGAAGAGATCAAAAGTTTTCTGAAGCGGTTCGTGAATATGCAGCAGAGCTAAGAAAATTGTCTCTCTTGTTTGAGTATATGATCGACTGAACTAATGTATCAGGCAAGTCAAGAATTGATATGATCATATTCTTGTCAGCTTTTCCCACTCCTTATGCTAATTGTTGATTTCGAAAGGCATTGGGACGAAGAGATATGGTACAGTTCCCATTTTGAACGTTTTGTATCTGCGACGCTTGTTTTGACGACGGCTTGGGAAGATATAATTGCGGTGTCTTGAATTACGTTTTTTTGTTTCTAAACAAAGCCTAGTAACTATAGCAAACAACTCTAATCTAATTTAGATTTTTATATACCAAATATTTCAAAAAAAATTTAAAACATAAAGTTTAACGACAGAATCATTACTGAAGTTTTCAAAAGCAAAATTTGTCAACAAGCTTTTCAATTTATAGCGAATAATTTCAGCAAAATTTAATATTTATTATTTTTTTGAAATGAAATTTTAATAAAGACCAATAAGGCAAATATTATAATTAAAACTGCTACAAACAAAACCCAATACCTATTAGGTTCAGTTGCGTTAGCTGTGTCATTGCTTCAAAACAATTAGCCGGAACCTGATACATTTTGTTAGTGTCATCTCCTAGACAAGTGACGCCAAATCAAGCATTGTTTATTGTCCAACTGCCCTTCAAAATCAGTATAGAAATTATTACTAAGCAAGAAATTTTTAATTACTAAGAGATAGGACAAAACAATTTATATTTATTTTTAAATGTAATATGCTATTTTTTCAACTTTTAACGTGTTTTCTGTTAAATAATTGAATAAATCGCGTAAAAATGCAATTTAAATGCATCCCAACACTTTAAATATTTATGCAATCTTGCATGATCTTGACATTGTTGTTTATTATAGTTGTGTTTGCGATACTTGCTATGATTTGTTTAGAAAAAAAAATAGAATTTGGGACACCGTAATGTGGCAATTGCAAATATTCAAATGGGAACTCTAACATATCTCTTTGTCCCAATGTCCTTCAAAATCATCAATTTGCATGATAAGTGTAAAAAGCGGATAAAACATGAATATAGCAATTATATCCTAGCCTATTATTCGATCTTGGTCGAGCATATCTTTTAATAACCAACTAAACCTTATTGAATACGTACTTTAAATGGATAAAAGTGTCGTTAAGTGTGTTACCGTGATGTCGTCCAGAAGGTTACAAAAATATTAAAATAGAAAAATAGAATTAGAAATAAAGCACTGGAAGCAATACAGATTTTACTGAAGTACTAGTATTACTAACGATTTTACCTCCATTTTGTGAGTGAAAATATGATAAAATATAATTTCAAATTGAGACTTGTGTTGTATTATTATCTCTTGTCAGGTGTTAAGGTATATTAACTCAGAAAACCCTTAACATATATTGCCTACTTTCCCAAATTATTCAGTTCAGTGTTTTCTGTAATAGTTACCCAACAGTACAAATGAAACATAATTTTCGATATTAACGCGAGTCAGTTGTCAACTCTAGTACGGATATTAAAGACATGAATAAACTCATAAATACAAACGGGTTCACACTACTGATACTCACCGCCAGTAATCTCGTTATACTAACTTATTGTATTTCATCATTGTAAGTATTAATGTAATTAACAAAAATACCAATTTCATATAATTGCATACATAATACAAATTTAAAAATTCAATTTAAAAAAGTAATTCATGACATCAATGTTTTCCCATTACATCGACAAACAAGTTTCTCAATTATACAATGTTTAATATTTAAACTGTAATACTCTATTTACTTTGTTCCGATGTCCTCGAGAATCGGCATTGGGCTAAGAATGAGGTGTGGGAAAATAATAAGATATACCTATATATAATATATATTGCACAAACCATATATTAGATTAAACATTTAATTAGATTAAAGTTGTTTGCTATGATTGGCAGATTTTGTTTAGAAACAATGAAGGAAATTCAATACTCTGTGATGATATATGCTCAAGCATTCGTAAAAACAAGTGTGGCAAATATATAACATTTAAAATGGGACCTGTAACATATGTCTTCGTTCCAATGTCCTTCAAAATCAGCAATTGACATGAGGATTAAACAAAACTGATAAAATACGGTTATAGCAATTATTGCCTCGCCTATTGGTCGAGCATATGTTTAAATTCACGTTTTTGAATATGTACTTTCAGTGGATCAAAATAAAAGAGGCAACTTATGGCTTCGTAGAGAAGTGTTCCCGTCCTGTCGTCCAAAAAGTGACAAATGATAATAAATTAAAAAAATATTTCTTGAAAGTGATCAATGGAATCGACATAGCATAACAGAAAAGTTATACCTACATTTTTGAGACTGAATATGGTCAACTAGTATTGCAATGCGAGACTTGTCTTGCTTCATCTCTTGTCAGTTTGAAAGACATAACAAATCAGAAAACCCTTTACATATGACATCTACTTCCATAGTAATCAGTATAGTATTCTGTACAATATTACCCTTATATTACGAATGTAATAGGTTTTAGGATCTTTACCAAAGTCAATTGTCTAGTCTAGTTCAAGTATTGAAGACAATTACAACTTCAAAAATACAAGCAGGTTTTCACTACCAGTACTTACTGCCAGCAATCACGTCATACTAACATATTGAATATCCTCATTAATATGCATCCAGGCAATCTCCCAACTTATATTCATATATATATATATTCATTATATATATATTAAGATGAATTGGGCTAATTTTTTCAAGACTTTCTGTTGAAATAGTAATGGAAAATTTGTTGAAAAAGCATTAGTGTTTACTTTAGATCCTTGATAAAACTCGTGAATGGCTTTTAAATTTATATTAAGTTTGAAGGTAAGTATTTAACCCCTTAATTTATCTTAATAGTCATTCTAGCTATTTAATTGTATTCTGAAATCTCACAATTTGTTGTAATTGCACTCAAAATTTATATAAAAAAATTGTAAAATAATTTCAACTATACTTTGACGTGATACTACATAATAAGCTCATATAAATTAGAACTGTTTGCGATAGTTGCTTGTCTTTGTTTGGAAACAAAAATTGGAATTCAAGACATCGTAACGACATATTCCCATGTCATCATTGTGAAATGTATCTCAATTATCAATATTTTAGATGGAAACCTCAATATAATTTATTTTTAGTTCCGATATCTCTTGAAATTGGCATAGGGATAAGAATGATCTGTGCGAAGAAGATTAGATATCACACATCATAGGTTGTATTTTGACTTGTAATCTCCTAAATGTCAATCATGCGCAATCATGCGCATAGTTCTAGAAAATGAGCACTGTAATCAACACATGTTACATAAAGAAAGATTTTACCTACATTTTGTGAGGTGAAATATGATCCACTGTATTTGCAATGCGAGACTTGTCTTGTTTTATTTTTGTCAGGTGTTAGAAGATAAAATCTCTAAAACCAATCAACTCAGAAATATGAGATGATTGTTTGTTTCGTCGTATATCAATTTTATCAATAGTGTGATACTTGAATACATAACAAAATAAAACATGGTATAAAATACTTTTAAATATTTATTATATGTAGTATTTGCTATATAAAAATTTCAATTAGATTAGAGTTGTTTGCTATAGTTACTAGGCTTTGTTGAGAAACAAAAAAGGTAATTTACTACACCGTAATAATATATGCCCAGGCCTTCGTCAAAGCGTCGCAGATACAAAACGTTTAAAATGGCAACTGTAACATATCTCTTCGTCCCAATGACCTTCAAAATCAGTAACTGGCATAAGTGTGGGAAAGCTGACAAAATATAATCATATCAATTCTTGACTTGCCTGATACATTATTTTAGTCGATCATATACTCAAACAAGAGAGGTATGCTCAAATATATGGACGCGTAAAGCAACTCGCCAATTTCCAAATTCATACCATAGTCCACATTAAACAAAGTTAATTCGAGGCAACTTTAGGACGTGTTCGTTCCCCTGCTGTCGTTCAAAAAATGACAAAAAATATTAAAAAGAAAAATAAATCTTAAAAATGATCAATGGAATCAACAAAGATCGCATAAAAACTATTTCAATCACATTTTGTGAGTAAAAATATGATCAACCATAATTGCAATGCGAGACTTATCTTGTTTGATCCCTCGTCAGGTGTTTTGACATGATAACTCAAAAAAAAACATAGATTATAATACCTACTTTCACACAGTATTTCGTTTAGTATTTTCTGTACAATATACCTAATATTATTGCACTACATTTTACATTTATATTATTGGTGCGTCCCAAGTATGGGCTCCAGATGGCGCACAATCTGATAACCCTAACCTAATAAATATACTATGTTAAGGTTGTGCGTCATCTTGGTGCACAAACTTGGGACGCACCAATAATATAAATGTAAAATGGAGCTTAACATAAGTCAATTGTCTAATTCGAATAATAAGGACATGCATAATCTCATGAATACAAGCAGGTTAATTAAAATACTTACTTACAGTAACGACGTTATGCTAACTTATTAAATTTCATCATTGAAAGTATGAATGTAAACATTAAAAATAATAACTATATGTAATTGTATACATATTGCAATTGTTTAAGTGATTCAAATACACCGCTGTGAAAATTTTGTTTCTTTGGATACATAATAAAATGTGTATATGAAAAAGCAACACAAAAAATTGCATTTTACATGCATTCAGGCAATCTTTCCTATAAATATATTCAGATGTTTTATCCTTATTTTATATAACTTTCTAACCAAATTGTAATGGGAAGTATGTTGATAAGGCGATACTGTTTAATTGAAATCTCTAGTTAAATTTTCAGATGATTTACATTTAAGTATAAAGGTAAGTACTTATCTATTAATCCTGTCTTAAAAGTCATTCCAACTATTTATTCGAATTATAAAAACTCACAATTTGAACATTGTGTACCATGTGCTCTTACATAAAGTTTAACGACACAATCATTACTGAAGTTTTCAGAAGCATACTTTTTTACCAAACTTTTCAATTTATAGCAAATAATTTCAGCAAAATTTAATATATACAGTAGTTTTTGAAATGACATTTTGATAAAGACAAACAAGGCAAATAATATAAATAAAACTGCTACAAACAAAACCCAATACCTATTAGGTTTAGTTGCCTTAGCTGTGTCATTGCCTCAAAACAATTAGCCGAAACCTGATACATCGGAGTTTGGTTGGTCTCATTACCGAGACAATTGACGCCAAAACAAGCATCGTTCATTGTCCAACTGCCCTTTAAATTCATTGTAGAAATTATTAGTATGTGAGGAATTTTAAATTACCAAGAGATAGGACAAAACAATTTATTTTTATTTTGAAATTAAGGTTTTTTACGCTTATTAAGAGTAAAGCATTCAGTTTCAATCTTGGGTGAAATACTAAATGCATACACCAATACCATATTCAGTTAAGATCATTATGTTATTAATTGTCATTTTAACTTTAAGTTTTGATGCCGAAAACTTACAAATTTTTATAATTTAATTGAAATATTTTTCCCAAAAATACGAGGCATAAAATACTTTCAAATATTTTTTTAAGTATTTGCTAAATTAAAAACCCACTTAGAATAAAGTTGTTTGCGATACTTGCTATGCTTTTGTTTAGAAACAAAAAATAGAATTTAGGACATTGCACTCAAAATACAATCCAATTGAATTTTATAAAAAAAAATTACCTATTCCTTGAAATAATACTACATAAAAAACATCTAAGTTAAAAATGTTTGCAATAGTTGCTTGTCTTTGTTTAGAAAATAAAAAAGTTTTAGTTCAAGGAATAGTAACTATATGTTCCCATGTCATCGTCAAAGCAAGTATTTGAATTATCAAATAGTTGAAATAGGAACCTTATGTCATTTATTCTTTGTTCCGATGTCTTTTAAAATGAACATATAGATAGGCATGAGGGGTGGAAAAAAGATAAGATATATGTACCTATATACATAATATATATTGACTATACATCGACGTTCTTTAAGCAAATGTAAATATAATCAATTTACAGCCTTAAATCTATGTATACATTTGGTTGATGCATAAATGCGCTACAGAACATCAGTCTTCTAGTTCTCCCACATTCTATAAGCATTGAACATTGTGTGTCATGTGCTCTTACATAAAGTTTAACGACAGAATCATTACTAAAGTTTTCAAAAGCAAAATTTTTTAATAAACTTTTTAATTTACAGCAAATAATTTCAGCAAAATTCGATATTTATTTTTTTCTAAAATGAAATTTTATTAAAGACAAATAAGGCAAATATTATATTCAAAACTGCTTCAAACAAAGCTCAATACTTATTAGGTTTAGCTGCGTTAGCTGTGTCATTGATTCAAAACAATTAGCCGCAACCCGATACAGCGGAATTTTGTTAGTGTCATCTCCGAGACAAGTGACGCCAAATCGAGCATTGTTTATTGTCCAACTGCCTCTCAAAATCTGTATAGAAATTATTACTAAGCAAGAAAATTTTAATTACCGAGAGATAGGACAAAACAATTTGTATTTATTTTGAATGTAATCTGCTATATTTCAACTTTTATCGGGATTTCTGTTAAATAATAATTGAATGAATCGCGTGAAAATGCAATTTACATGCATTCCGACACTTTAAATCATTTGGAAAGTATAAATATAAATTTGTTGTGTTTGTCGATTACCAGAAACGTAGCCACCACAGAAATGTAAAATTCCGAAAATCAAATTAGAAACGTCGATCTTTTAAAGTTAGCTCCTGCCCATCCACACACATATATATATATATATTTGGTTTGTGGGCTTACGCAGAAGAATTAATTGCATTAACAGTAAAATTGAAGAAGCTTCTGAAATTCACCCAAACTATGTTTAATACAAAAATGATTTCAACGCATTCACATTTAGGGACAGTCATCGCTATTCAGATTTGCTGAAAGAGTAGTGATAAAATTGAAATACGGAACAGTGAACCTATAAAGTATATTTAACAAAGGTCTAGAAATTCATAAAAACCACGCATACGTATTTCTTCTTACTCCCTACCCCATCACCTTTTTACTTTGACAGCGTTCAAATTCCTTTCAATTTATTTTAGATCGCGGAATCGCCGAAATTGTTGTATTCGGTCTATTAATATTATCTGTATCACTCCGATTCATTTCTTGCGGCCTTTCTACCGTCGTTGATTTGTTTTTCAGCATGAACAAGTGTTGCTCAAACTGTTTGAGACCGCACTCTGAGACCATTGTTACATTGGAATCAATTGCTGGGGCTTTTTTACTATTTTCAAGGTATTGTACTTCTATCAAGGCTCTATTCAAGTATTATCGCTTTTAAAATAATTTTTCAGTTCGATTCAACTTTTTCAAAAATATCATAATGACCTACCTAACTTAACGTTCGATTGCGCGATCTCTTAGCTAATATCCTAATATAGACAATTTATCGCTTTGCACACGTTTTTGAAATCATTTCACGACAACTATTCAGCGCTCATCGACTATAATCGTGACTGGTTATTTCGGGTTTAAGATAACTTCAATTAATCAACTTTCTAAACTCAATTGGCCACCTTAATAAAAAAGTAAACTAAACGCAGATAATAGAATACAAATGTTTCCGATTGAAAGTCTTGTCCAATACATGAGTTTATCAATGTAAGAGTGTAAAGTCAAGAGACATAATCAAAAACATCATTTTAAATTCAGCCATCATGGACCAACCTTTTCGAAGCAGAGGGCTACTTTCTGGATAAAGATTAACACATGGTAATTATCAATTATTGATAATTACTGGTATTTAGTCAAGTAAAAACACTGATAAACTTTAGGATTCTTCAGGAAATCTGACGGTTTCCACAACGTAACAAATAAATTACTATATATGCCACTTCCATTTTCAAACTGAGTGTTTTTCAAATTTATTTTAAAGTGATCACTACAATAATATCCTCGGAAACCACAGGTCCACAATGTACCTGCTTGTTTACAAACACCCTGCATAAGCCTAAGATAAAATGGATCTAACAATTGTACTGTGAAATGTTACATTTACAAACACATTTAACAAATTATGAATATATATTTTCAACTAAGAGCGAACCAAAATCAAACAAATTTGGTCTAAAGCTCTCCACTAGTGTGTTGTACTCCAGCGTGTAACTTGACACTGTAACTCTGAGCTAGTCTTGCAGATTTTCATCAGTGAGGCGTGATTAGTTCCTGGTGAAGTTCATGTCAAAAAATGTTGATTCACAGAGATAGCTTGAACCAAACACTGGTCTCGTAAAATAGGATTGCTGTTTGATTTAAAAGGCGAGCCTTTTCTGCCCGTACTGCACTGACCAATGGATAGTGACAGTGAATTTTTTCATGGCTTGGTTTTTCCTAAAGACTTCGTGGCTTCATGAGTATGACTATCGTCGCCAATATCTTACATTCCAGTCTCCACATTATATTTGCATGAGATTGTATTGGTCATTATCAACGTAAGTGTTAAAAGTACAACAGCCCGAAAGTTTAATACTATCGTGTATTTGGTTTGTTAAGTTTGGCTAAAGTCTCATTTAATTGGACTTGTGTTCTTGTGTGTATGCTGGTGGGCAGGCACATGAGATATTTCTCATGTTTTGAACTTTTTTATAGGTTTTGCTTGTTTCCAAGAATTCTCTATTTTTAATTTGTTTCTTATGGATTTTCAAAAAAAATTATCTCATCTATCTATGTGACATATCTTTCCGCTTTGTTGTCGCTATAATTGCCCTGCGAATGAGACATACGCAGGCTGTTTTCACGGTGGTAAAAGGAAATTCACCGTGAAAATGTTAGGTTTTTTTTCCTTTGTCTGCCATTTTTCTTTGAAATCAATAATTATATTATTGATGCTTTACAAATCAACGGACAAGAAAAAACGGGGGTTGGTGGGATGGGGGGCATATGTGTGATGTCATAATTGGGTGAGAATTAAATGACCCGTCACATTAATGAGGTCAAATACAAATCAGGATGATCGTTACAATAATTAACATAGTGTCATTCCCAGTTCCCACATACAGACATAAGTGTGATTTATACAACAATAGCATGACAAAAATTAATTGATGTAGCTTTCTTATAAGCGTCGTCATTAAGCTTATTTTGGAACAGACCTGCGGGCGACTCATGCGGTCTTCACGGGCGACCTGTTGCCCGCGGACAACGGGTTGGTGACCCCTGAACTAGAGGATACCCCGGTCATAGGTTCTCTGTATGAAATATTTGGATTCGCATTCGTTGTAACATATGTTAGAATATTTTGGCTGATTCTACTGTTGCTTCTATTGGCAATCATGGTGTAAGGGCACCATTAAATAAGATGAAGAAACGAACAAAAAAACTATTTGACAATGAACATCTGGTTGAAATACACGTGTCAATGATAAACCTTTATCTTCCATTTGAACTTCAACCATGGACATTTGTCTTGACAGAAATGAGTGATTTTTAGCAAGTTTTAATCGTTTCAAAATAAACTGAAGATAAATCAAATTCAAATATTTATATTTGCAATCAATAATAGCATAATAATTTTATAATTAAGAGTTAGACAGATTTGGATCTGTAGTAGAAAAACCCGCCGAAAATAAAAAAAACCCTCCACCACTAAAATAATGAAAAAAAATAGAAACTACCCAGTCCTACCCATTGAGATATCCATTAGTACTGGGGCGACATAGAAACAAGTGAACAAAAGACGACTCGAGATCAAGATCAAGTGTTTATTAATAAACTAGCAAGATTAAATTGAATTTTATAAGCATAGGATTAAGTGCTAATTTGTACTCATTTTATATCATAAGCCCATTATAACAATCTTGTGACGTGTATTTCTATCTTTCTTTCTATGTATTTTCTATGCTTTGAGAAAGCTGGAAAAGCGGCCAAATACGAGAAGAAATCTACTATGCTTTGTAAGTACATCAATTGATACTGGTAGACAGAGCTAATAATCTGAAATTAATATAGTTCGGTTATAATTAGACCTATACCTAATAGCCGCAATTATTGACTTTATTTCAAGGCAATTTTTTCTTTAACAAGCAATGTATACTTGATATGTTACATATTTCGCAATATTTTTGGATATTTTACTGCATCCAACAGGAAAGTATCTGACGGGCAGACCCTGCAACCATCGAATAAATGTGAAAGTAATCATCTTACTATTCACGGAACATAATGACGTTTATTCTTGTAAATAACTTAGAATCGCTACATTTAAAAGGAAAGTTGAATATTTGGTATTTAATAATATACAAGACTTCTTCAATCTGGCAAATTCGTTATCATCGTAAGAAAATGTTCAAAACTCGCGTAAAATTCGTAGAGTACAATTAAATGCAAGTATATCAGTGAATCAAATATACATATTCATCGCCTTGAAATCCCCGCGGAAAGAGTTTTTTTTCGACGAATAACACTGATTTTTCTGTTGTGCAAATTTATCTTTCCATCGCTGATACGGGCATGATTGAAATTTTTTTCGATATACACTCTAAAAAATGTTCGGTAAATTTTACGGTGATTTTAGGGGTAAAAAATGAAAAAATGAGATCGGTAAACTAATACACAGACAAATGTCAGTAATATTCACCAACATTGGAGGCGTGGCATTAGTCTATGTTGCGAGGGCGCACTGGTAAGAGAGAGCAGCCAATCAGGGGCACATTTGAAACGCGTAAATTATCACGAGCGTTTTTTTTTATTGCTTTACTCCCTAATTTGTCCGTTCAATTGACGAATTCCAGACTTTTGGATTTTGATATATCGGGTCGGCCGACAGTTATATCTTGGTTGCTTTTGTTATGACTGCAGTACTGCGTTGGCAGTACTTCTGTAAGATAATGCATCTTGGATTCAATAATGTCAGTTAAGGTGTTGTGTTGTTTACTGCAGATTATTAATGTATTGTTTAGACTTTAGAGTGATTACAGGGAAGTAGGGTGAGATCTACTGTACCAATTAATATATATACTGGTTATAACAGTACAGCAGACTGACAGAATACTGGTGTCTGGGTGTATGCTTGGTTGGACTATATTACATCAGTACATCCAGGTTACGTTTGTGGATACTTAATACAGCCAGAGCTTGATTCGTATTTCTAAATCTGAATTTGTTTGTCAGTAAACTGGCATACGCAGAAATCACAATACAATATCTGAATATGCCCTCTTTCAGTATTTACAGCTGTAGGCTTTGAAATGTTAGTGCAGTCAGACAGTCATGCAGTAGTATCTAACGGGCAAAATATCAACAGCTTTATGTTGATCGGAGACCCAGTCTACAGGCAGCACATGAATAGGAGAAGGCAGGAAGTGGTGATGGTGCTCTACACCCAGACTGACAGACCCAGACACCGTAACTTCTGAACTCAGGAACTTGAAGAATATGGCATAAAAATATAAAGGTATTTTTTAATTATATACTCATATAATTATATACTGATTGGAAATCATCTACAGATTTATATTTGATTATGATATTTTAAATTTTTGATTCTAAGACTAATTCAGAACAGTTTCATTTGAAAATGAGCAATTTTAGGCTATTAACATTTAACTGTCATACAAAAACTAGATTACCTTTAAAGTTATGACACTACAAATAGAAAATAAAATAAAATAACACATATCAAACCTATTCTGCATATTAACCAAAACCATTTCTATCAATTTGTTTGATTTTCTTTGTTGAATATGACCGAATTTGAATTTGTGCATATAACTGAGTTTGTAAATATAATGAAGTTGGGGTATGAATACATGACTTTTTAACAGTGTTTTCTCTTTTAGAAAACTGAAGAATCTGATTATGCAGGCATGAACAAAACAATGCCACAACACTGAACTGTGAAAAATTCCAGTCCAAGGCTTCACAAAAAATTTGAGACTCTTGGATTTACTAACATGTTTATTCGAGGTTGGTTATAATGTTAATTTCAAATTGCAAAAAAGATACTTTGTCATCTGCTCTGGCAATGAAGTATCAAGAGTGTAATTTTTATTTTTTAGGGACTATTAAATAATTGATTCCACTTGGATAATATTTCAGGTACCTCTCCCATCTGATATACAAAGTTTGGTTATACTGGAAAAATCTGTATCGATTGATTGCCCACAGATTTTTGTCCTTGAACTCGAAGAGAAAAGAAAATATGAAAGTTTATACAAAGGTGGGATATTGTAATGAATGCTAGTACATGCAATTAAGTAATTTCAGATATTTCCAACTTGCAAAAAGATTAGATTGGTTGATTGAATAATGTAATAATAATAATAATAAAATGTTAAATCCTATTCGAAAATCAAGTAATATTTTCCAAATTTTTTCGTTGTTTGGTTGAAACTCTTTGTATATTACATATCAGATAACTTGAAGATATGGAGAAGAAACTACCACGAGTTCGTAAAAACAAATGGATAGTGCAAGTGCAATACATTCAGCATGGTCAACACTAACCCGGAAAGACTCCACTTCTGCAATAGCCTATTCTCTCCTTGCATATCAATAGCTGTCTATAGAGACTTGTTTGAAGTGGCTATGTGAACGGACATCCTACGAGCAAACACTTCTTCAACGAGTAGTTTATTTTCACTATACAACTTCTCATCGCATTTTTACGCAAGTTTTATCATTCTTTTCACGTTCACATTTATTTTATAAATAAACCTTGTTTCATAGAATAGTTTTGTGATTTTTACTGACCATGTCCTGTAAAATGTAATGTCAGGATATTTACGGTAATTTGTACCTAGTTCTGAATGTAAATTCACCGAATTTTTAATGTAAGTTTACAGGCTAGCGTCGGTAAATATTACTCCGGATTGCCGGTGAAAATTACCGGAAAAAATTTGTAAGGATTACTAGGGATATCCTGTGAAATTCACAGGTGATCAACAGCAATTTTACCGAAAATTCTTGTGATCTTTATCTTAAAATCGCATTAAAATTTCACAACTACATTCCAGTAATATGTAATGCCAGGCCATTGCCGGAAAATATTCCTTAGATTTGATTGTCTTCAATTTAATCTGGTTTCGCGTCGACAAAATAAAAGCATCAGTTTTCTAAAATACCACAACAATTTGTGAACATAAAATTGTGTGATAAACTGGCCGATTACATCCTGTTTCGATCTGTCTTTTTGCCCTTTTGCGAAATTGACAAATTTGAGCTGTATTTGCAACACTGACTCCGCTCTATCGCAACGCTGCCACTCAGATTACTCACCAAAGATAAAACCGTCAGAAAAATCACTAAGCCTGCTATAAAACCTCAGGTAGTAAAATTCATTTTGGTCCCCAAAAATTGATTAAATATACTTTAATTAATCTTACATAATCACAACTCGGGACAAAGTCGCGTTTTCAACTTTGTGTAGCATTACCACGAAAAAATATTACGTAGCCACAAAATATGTGTACAGTTTTTTTTTTTTTTTATTACCTATGGTATGCATTTGGTATTACCGCTGATAATACCTAACCTTCTAATTTAATTTATGAATCAATCCGGTTGATTGTTATAGTGTGCAGCCCTAAATACCACGCTTTCTCAAAATGTTAAATAATAGTGTAGAATTTTGTTTTGCTGTTTTATCAACTGTTAACTTGTTTGGATATTTATGCATATGCTGTTTGTGTTGGCATGGCATATTTCGAGAATTATATCCTTGTAGTAGATTCTATATTCTATATGCTTCAATCCATTATGAGCAACGCAGTAACGGCAATGAGTAATACTTTGTCGTCACCTTGCACTCTTGCTGCTGTTTCCATGGTAACTTGAACATCGGTGCTAGGAGTCGTTATTTGTTTCTGTGTATCGGGCGCCTCCTGGAAAATCAGGTCGCCTCGATTGTAATTTCTTCCTATACTCTTTTGCTAGTTTTTCTACTTTTTTTATGCTATTATCAATTACTGTTAGGTTTTTTTCACGGGTGTCGCTGCTCGATAACCAGTCTTGGTTTCTCGCGACTCCTTTTCACCTCTGCTTACCAGTTTCGCCTCTTTTTACATACTGTATTAATTAGTGTATGGTACTTCATGTATGGTTAATAAAATAAACTACTGATTACTGATTACTGATCAAGCGATACCACGAATTGTTGACAACCTGGTTTTTTCTGTAAGCTGTGCAAGGTATAGCACAAAGATTATTCATTACCTATATACATTGCCAATACCTGGAAACAAATATAACTGTAGAATTATCATTTACATTCTATTTGTTTTTCCTAAATATTAAATATATATAATTGAGTTGAATTGGAAGCCTTATTGATGCTTTATTATTTGCAAATCCAAATAATATTCTCCAATACCTATTCTGCATATTTACATTATGACACCTTGAATCTGTCACAATGATTTTCTTTTTCTCAACTATCAACTATTTAATTCGTTATTATACTGAACTTGTTTTTCATTTGCTCAGTTATTAATATATTTACAATATATGTTTGATCACTGTTCCGTCGCTTATTTTCAAATATTGTATTTAATGTATGATATTTTTTGAGTGCCTTTATCGTGTTTTCAATCTTCGCAAATTTCCTCCAATACTTATCCTGCCCAAATTTATACCTAATTCGGATTAGATCATTTTGATTATCACCTAGGGGTACATGTAAAAAATCAAAATGATATTAATTGAGAACTTCTTGAACACTCAATGCTCTTTGAATCAACCCAAGTCCCCAACAGCATTTTCTAACTCAATACACTTCATCAATGGGTTCAGCTGTTTTAAGGAAAACAAATATCTCAGCCTAACATATAGTTCAAGTTATAATAATAAATATGATTATATATCATATGCCCCATGGAGCAATCAGTATTTCACATAATCAAGTTCAACATTTTACAGCTATGCATAATTCTTTTTTGCCTACACATTGTCTGAAATGAAAAAATTTCCAAAAAATTTGTGGTAATTTGATTTTCTGACTGAATGGCTTCAATATTTCAGTATTTGTTACAATCTATTTGATATCTTCCATTTTCGCTCAAGTTGCTAAATGAAATAGTTTTGTATTTGACCATAACTTTTCTTGATAATGAATTTTCAAGATTTACCAATCCTCCCCAACTTACTTAATGGCTCCTTCCAAGTTCCAACCCCCAAGCACATATCCATCGATTTGTAATCAGCTGATATTTTAATTAAAACATCAAATTAATTTATTACCGGTAGTATTTCGTAGATAGCCTTGTTTTAGAAAAAAAATCAGTGATTAAGGAATGGAACCCCAGAAATATACCTATCCTATAATACTCAACAGAATCGGGTACTAAGCCGCGTGATTTTATAACCGAACCTGAAAATGTATTGTAGAAAACTGGACATCTCCCCAACAGTTAGTCCTTTTGTACACCATTTCCTCATCATAACCGCCATTTTCATATACATAATATAAAATAGTTAATATGGGGGGAGCTTATTAGTGCTGCAATTCTTGTTTTTCTGGTTGACAAATAATAAATCTTTCTCTCTCTCTCTCTCGCACGAAATTTTGCGATTTACATTGCCTCAGTGAGCGTTTCTAATTTGTCGTGAGACTTCTACAAACAAAAAAAAATATATTATTTACAGTTCTATTTTTATCATTTTGTATTTCTGCTTTTCAACCAAATAAATTGCATCTCGGATAGCCTTTATTTGTCTTTAGGAACCCATCACCAAAGAATGTATAATAACTATCCCCGGATTCACAATTCTGTGCGAGATCAAAAATAATTTAATTGTTATCGTTGCCGTGGCACAAATTTTTAGGAAAATTTGTGATTTAGGAGGAATACACATCAACGCAAAGGTGTAACCGACCTAAATAGTACGCCACGGTGACATAAACAATCGTCGATTTTAGCAAAATGCAATCACACGCGACTTTTTCAGTTGCAGTCCAAAAATTTGAAAGGGATTGCCTACGAACCATTGGCTGCGTCTTTGCATGGAATGATAGGTGACCAAAATGCATACCGCGTGAATGAAATGTTTCAGTTGAAGTCGTTAGGTAATTGGCTATTTGTTTTGAAAAAAAGGAGGTAAAAGGTTGCATTACTCTGTGGAGACCAAGTCAATCATTGTGTTGAAGGTTTATTAGTAAGCATGGCGTGGGTTGTGGAAGCAAAGGTTCCTCATAGTTCCTCAAATGCTCAGTTGCTGGTATTTTTAGTGTTCCCATTAGCAGATTTTGGGTTGTTAGTTTAGGTTATTTGTAATCGACAGCATTCAGCAATACGAAATGTTTTTTTGGATAAATTGCTTCCATACATAGTATTGTTAAATTTACATCTTTGCACACCTATAACATAGATAAATACGCCAAATCTTTCAAGGTGAACGATTCGCGTAAAAGGGAAAAAAACTGATCAAAAATAGAATCTGATATTCAGTTTGAAATGCAAATATTATATAAAATATAAATTGTCCACACACCGACGAATCAAAAAATTTATAGTTAGCTTATACTTCGAATGTTTTTATTTCCGTATTGAAATTGCATGGTTTCCTACGTTGCTTCATTCCTGGCATATATGCAGAGTCACAAAAATATTATATTATGTTTGTGCTAGCTTTGTACCTGCAACAATCGACGAATGGTGCAGTAATTTGTATTCTCAATTGTTTCATTTTTTTGGGGGTGAATAACTAATTCTTTGGGGTATTGCCCTAATAAATTATTTGGGTCAAATAGAGATGAAATCACGCAACATTAGCTGTATGTTCATCAGTCTTGAACAAGCAGTTTTTGATAGTTTTGCATTCAATTAGCATAGTTGTAAAAAATCAAGAGTGTTTAATTGCCGTCTCATTCACTATTTCATTTTCTACAGTTTACTTATGAAATGTCAGCTAACGAAACTAGGCATTCTATATTTTGTCTTGAATTCACCTGCGAGAAAAATAATTGCAGGTGTGGCGATGGCTGGCAGACTAGAATAAGGAAAAGTGTCATCAAACTCACACCTCAAATCAACTTGATATTGAGCATCTACTCAATTTCTTCAACTCGTTGGTTAGTATCTGTGGATTCTAATGTATGTCAAGGATTATACAACTACTGTGGTGAAATCAATTGCACTGTAACTTCTGGAAATTGCATTGTCTGTGTGGATCTTGGCAAAAATGATCGTTGTGAATATTTAAGTGAATCCATCTATCTACGTCATATATTATATTATATAACAACCTGTTGTTAACACATATTTCACCACACAAAATTGATACTTTTGAAGCTGCTGGGGGAAAGGTAAAAAATATTTCTGCATATTTCCAATAGTTTTAAAATCAGTTCTGACAGTAAAATAGCTCGTGAAAACTTGCGCTGGTGATTTACTATAATATAAGTCTTGTTCACAATGTACCAATCAGTGTGTGGCACTGATTTATAAAGTACTTTTAGAAGTAACTAATTTGATTCCAAAAATGAGCACAGCAGCAGATAAAATTGATCTTGAGTTTCAAAATTTATAATCAATTCTCTTGTAACCATTAAAAATTATTCAGTTATTGCCATTCAAAAGTCAGGTATTGACATTATTTCTTCAGATGTTTTAACATTGTTGATTTAGATCGAGGAGCTGACGAGCTGATAGTGATCGGACTTCTGGTTCTAGCTGCTATTCTTAGACTCATTGTAACAATCGGCGTATTGCTTCTGGACTGGTTCTGCAAAATCGAAAAATGTTGCAATTGTTGTAACAACCCGCACAAGCAAACATTCATAATTTTATTGGCGGGTGAGTCCAACTGTTCTCTCTTTTCAACGTTTTTCCAGAATTCTTCTCATCCCACTTTGTATATGATAATTTCCGAACATTACCACTGGTTGACCACTAGCAAATAAAACTTCACTCATTACGCTTCAAATTAGTGTACAAATAATTTTTTGCCGTAAAATGACGCTAAAACCTATTCCCAATTTAATTACATTGAAAGGGGGTATTACTATTAATACCCATTGTTACGCATTCTGGTTTTGATCAATGGCGGCTTTGTCAGCCATGAATCTACATCTTGATATCGAAGATATTTATGTCTTCGTTTACGTTTCCATCTATCCGACAAGTAGTTACGTAAGTCCACGTCCCTGCTTCAGAGGGGTCGCAACAGCGAGTCATATTACTTTGGCTAAATACGCCTCGTAAATGCAAAATTCGTGTTGTATTTTAATTTATTTCAAATTCTAAATATTCAAAACACGTGATAAAAATTTTTCAAGTCTTCGCTTTCAATATTATTGAAAAATGCATGCAAAAGGATTAAATAAAAATCCACACTAGCGTAATGTGTATGTTGACATATTTCTGTTTATTTAGATGTGTTTGATCTTTTGGCTGGCAGTATTTACACCGCCTATAACACAAGCTCAAAGCTTGAAGAGTCAATTCCGGGAGAAAGACCATACGGTAGATTCGGTGCTGCATTCTTAGCTACCTGCGTAAACGTAGCGACGATGCAAACAAGAAGAGTGAGGATAAAAACACAAGTCGAGACACCTATCAAGGTAATTGTCCTCGCGATGAAGGCAAAAATCATATAGATGATGAAAACAAGAAGAGTGAGGATAAAAACGGAAGTGTAATAGAATCTGTTGTTCAGAAACGCGCGAAATAAAATATGCGTACATAACGCATAAACTAAATGAAATAACGAAAATTAACGATAACGGATCGAAATTGAACAAATTAGATTCATTCAATAATACTCTGTTGTTATTGAAGTACTTTGTATTTTTCATTAATGATTGAAATTACTCCTTACCGGAAGTATTTCAGTCGATTGAATCATGATTTTTTATTGATTGTACCAATATGTGGCGCGCAATAATTTTTGCAATAATTCCATCTATTTGCCACCGCCTACCTTAAAAAGTTTTTAGGAAAACTTTTCCGTCCACAATCTGCTTCGGGTCATTTCTCTACCTAGCAAAATTTTTTCAAAGAAATGAATCAGCATTCATATCTATATTTGGCTTCTGTTAGCCTTGGTTTAAATATAAGTGGTTAGTAAGACTCCAACTGTTTGTTAATTTTGATTTTCCCATAATAAACAATAACATCTTAGGTTGCAAGGAATCCAACAATACTTGTATAAAACCGAAAACCGAGATATCGTGAGTCAGTGAAAACTCCTACTATTCAAAAAATCTATATTTGGCTTCTGTTAGTCTTGGTTTAAATATAACTGGTTAGTAAGAGTCCAAACGTTTGTTACTTTTGCTTTTCCTTTATTAAACAATAACATCTTGCGTTTAAAGAAATATAACATACTTGTACGAAACCGGGATATCGTGAGTCCATGAAAACTCATACTATTGAACAAAGCGTAAAATATTTCTCAATTTTTTTCAGTTTCAGCTAAGTAAAGACGATGCAATAACTTCAAAACATAAAGTGGTTTCAATGAGTTTTTTCTGGCAGAATCTTAATTTGACAACAATGCATGGTTATATCACAGAACTCGTGCAGTATTTGCATTCGGCAGAAATCTTCGTTTAGCGAAGACAAAGAATTTTATGTGGAAATGTTGTTTAGGTATAAATAACTTGGAAGTGATTGATTTAAATTTCAAGCTAAGCTTGCGGATTGCAACGCGGTATTTAAGCACTTGAGACAAACTAGAACAGTGAAAGGCGATGAGAAAAACTAAATTTAACTTAGTTAGTAAATTTAACTCAAAATATTTAACAAAAATGAATCGAATTTTTTTGTTCATGATTTTATTGCTAAGCTCAAGTAAGTCATTTCTTATGCAGTTTTTTTTCATTATTTTCTTGATCAAGCACTAAAACCTAAATACGTTTCATAACATAAAACAACTCGTAAAAATGTAAGATAACATTACGACTAAATCGAGAAGTTGAATTTTAAAATATGTTAAAAATGAGCGAAAGACTATGTTAAAGTAATTGTGAATTTATTCTTAAGTTTATTATTTTCAAAGACACTATTGAAGGCAGAAAGTGCAAAGGCATTGAAGTAACACGAGATTTAAGCGGGGACGTGGAATCTCCAACAACTAATTCCGAATGTCTCCCGCGTTGGGCGTATTGTTCTTGGGAGTTTCATTTCCCAACTGATCTACGTCATACCATGTTTCGAATGACTTTTACAACCAATTTTGTACAAACAGAGAGAAATCTTATACAGATGGGTGGTGGGTTCGAGCCAAGCTGTAAGTATAAGTTATTACAGATAATTTTGTATACATAAACAGTAGTGATGAATACCCCAACTGAAAAAGTTTCTTCTTTTCACCTAAAATGTCTTTTTTCGTGTGTTTCTGAATATTCTCCTGTTATAGTATTCATTTAATCGTTAAATTTTTTTGTATCGGAACCTGTGAAATTGCATGGCTGTACTTTTTACGTGCTGAAGTTTTATAATTTTAATTTAACATTGATTGTGATTGTGCGACTAATAATCCGTTTTGGAAGGTGAAACAATTTGCTCTTGGGATACTATACATATAAATATGTTTTACGAGCTACAAGATGTACACGACTTGATAGTGGTAGAGTTAATCGTATTACTATGTTACGCTGGTCTTTTATTACATTTAGGTTGTTGGAAAAGCGATCTCGTCAATTTTAAATCTGTCAACGACAAAATATGTTGGATAACGTACAACTCTGATCTCTGCTTGGACAGAATCAAACAATCAGGATGCGAGACTAGAGATTGGGGCATCAATGTTACTCATACAATGGTTTTGTACAAATGCCAACCAGCAAAAGCCCGATTCAACTTGAGCTACAAATATATCGATTGCATAACAGGTAATATTTTCTAATATAAATTAAATAAGCAAAGTCATTAAACTACTTCGGCCCATGTTATATCAATCATTATCTTGAATTTTTTTCATACTAGTGACTTTCGAATATCTTGATGTTGACCACAGAACTACCAGAACTTTATTTCTAAATAGCTGGAATATGTGTAATATTTTTCCTAAACCTCTGAAGTTTATATATTGTACAAACAATGTAGGAAATCTGCCGCCAAATAGGCTAGTTATATCGATCGGCATCTGTGGGACTAACTACTTGTCCTTCTTCTATGATTTTCTGGCGGTGGATCTATATGAGTATAACGCTAGAGTGCTGTAGCCAGAGTAAAAATAACCATCCTTGATGATTCGAGAATCTTGTGGTAATTAAAGTCAGACGAAACGTTACAGAAATATATATATTTGTGTTGGCGTGCAGTAAGTCACTTGAATCACGAAAGAAGGTGGTCTGTTGCTTTTATTCAAAATAAAATCCTATTCATTTTAGGAAACACAATAGAATCCCCGGAAACTACATCGCAACCTACAACCTATCCACCACTAACAACAACAGTCGCTGAAACTACTAAAAACATAAAAGCACCATTCAGTCATTATGGCATAACAAACACAGTCACTGAGCCTACATCTTCATCGCAAGCAACCGACGATTGCAAAGACGATCCTATAACGATTTCTCCTGAAACAATCGGAATAATCGTCGGGATGATTGTTCTGGCATTCATCTTACAAATTACAGCATTCAAAACATATTTTTATTGGAAAAATAGGTGAGCCTGGAGTTGAATTATTTTTATTTATTTGATTTTTTCATTTTTCTCGTTTTGCGATAAATAGTTTTCATTTTTCCTGTATTGGAATATAAATTATACAACTAATATTATTTTAAATACATGTGTTTAAAATTAGTATCAAAGTTTTCTGATAGTTATTTCGTTCAAAATATCATTCAAAATAAAAATTTTATTCTATGGCTCTATAGAATACTTTAAGATTTCCTAAATTTTCTTCACATTTGACTCACAATTACATTTGAATACATTTTTAACCTCCAGAAATCGGTCACAAGAACGACAACATCAGATCAATACTCGTGCTATGAACAGCCCTTTACCAGTTCCAACGCCAACTCCTTTGTATGAAGAAGTGAATAATCCACTACCCGTGACTGAAGTTGGAGCAACATCGCAAATCATGATACCAATAGATAACGCGGGATATTTGTCTGCCATTAATGTTAATACGTCACGTACAAGGAATACCCAGGCATCCCCACAAGCTGTGATGGCATCATCAAGTCAAGGTGAATATGAAGTCGCGTATGTAAATGCGCCCGAATCTGATTATATTACTCCAGAAACTTTGCCCTAAAATACGATTTTGTTCTGTATTCTAAAACAGACGAACTGCTAATATTTGTATCGGAAATACATTGTATAGACTATTTTTGACCTTAGTAAGATGGCGGCCCTGATGTGAAATTTCGTTCTGATTCTTGAACGATTTCGACTGAAAATATTTGAAAAAGAAATATGTTAACTAGACTATTTATAAAGCCTCATGGAGATGGAGCATCGGACTTTTCACTATTAAATCAAAGGACGATAAACAAATTTTATTTTACGTTCTCCATTATGCTCTTAGAACTTTGGTTCTTGAAGCGGTGTCAGCGGTCGCTTAGATGTCACAAAGCAACTTTAGGGAGAGCACAAAGAAATTTTGACTTTGACACAGTAAAACATGAATTGCAAGAATAATTTTCCAATGCTTGTTTCCTAGTGTGTCTCTCTTTGATACGTTACTCGGTATTAAAACAAAATTTCAAAACATAATGGAAACGAAACATGATATGAAAGTTGTACTTTCCCAAACAAAACTCAAAATAGATGACTTTGTGAAATACAAGCAATTGCACTTATCACTTTGAACTGCAATGATGACTTGCATTGAATGAATGCTTGATATCAAGCGTTGCTTTGCTGCTTGACTTTAATTCTTCAGTGGACCGCGAGTCATCAAAAAATTGTACGGTGACCGTTATGCATATTTTTTCAAAAAGTTCGAGTACTAATGTTTTAGAAAGGCAATCAATTAACGCCAACCACAATATCTAACTTCACTTTTTTCGATTTTTTTGTAAGTAATATGCGTTTTGGATTTATTATACTTTAGATCTATGTTCTGAGATGAAGTGCTTTAAAGCATAGTGCCATATTTCACTCACGCTCACGTGAACAACAGTGTGACTTCCAAATTAAACTTTAAAAAAAGGAGATATTTTATAAATATTTTTATCTATTGCATTTTGTTAAATTAAATCCTATTTCATTTACATATCGGCTCCATGTAGGCCTTGTTTATAAATATTAGGTTTTGATAAGGAGTCCTGCGGGATGTTTTATGTGTTCTTATGAAAACCGGCAAATGTTCACAAACCCAAATTAGACAGTTACAAAACTAAGAGGAGTATATTAGTTTCATGAACTTCTTCTGATAAACGATTTGATTAACAATGCGACAGTGCCCTCATACTTTCCTAATTTTAAGCAATAATGTGGGCCAAGCAAATGTAAAATGCAACTAGTTTTTAATTAATAAAATCTGTTATTGCTTTATCAAGTAATCATCGGGTATTGTTCGGTACGGTCTATCGTTACATCGTTACAACAGTGGATGTCAGTGTCTCTATGTCAATGGTCGTAGAACGGTTTATTCATTCAAATGCAAGATATGAAATTGCGAGACAATTTTCTGATTACGTTTACAGGACCGTTGCGTTTGAATAGTCATATCCTGGTTTACACTATAGCATTGTTTGCCTTCTTGCAGCGTAGAATAATGAAGTGGCCATGAACAGAAGATGTTCGTTTACGTTCCTTTACCAAAAATTTGTCCGATAGTTAAACTGCCCATTAACACCAATCAAATATATCTAACTTCAACTTGTTTTTTATCATTTTATCTGTTTCTTATGTAAGTAATGGATTTTATTCAATTTTCACTCCATGTCCAAAGATGAAGTTCTTAATGTATATATTAAGTTTTATTAATGTTTTCTCATTCGTCTCATTTCAATTTCATATTGGATTGATTAGAAATAATATGTTTGAGTAAGGTAGGTCGGGGTCACG
Source organism: Styela clava (assembly GCF_013122585.1). Classification (NCBI taxonomy): domain Eukaryota; kingdom Metazoa; phylum Chordata; class Ascidiacea; order Stolidobranchia; family Styelidae; genus Styela; species Styela clava. The sequence continues at coordinate 19,609,356 of NW_024102834.1, read as the reverse complement.
GGTGGCAATATTTTATGTAATTTCATGAAAATAAAATAAAATGAATACAATTATATACATATTCATGTTTAACCTGAAATAAAAATGATAATATTCTTAACATCCATGCATCTATTGAGTTTTTATTAACTTCTAGTCAAACACGTTATATCATTTCTCTATTTCTTACATGTGATCTCATGAATATCGTCGAATATTCTGAATCTTAAATAAGATCTATATGAGAGTAAGGGATTTTATAGTTATCAGAGTTACACATTGTGCTTTGTAATGATCGGAAATCCTCTATATCTGTCTTAGTATAATCTCGTATAAACAAGGGTAGTAATGACATTTGAAACTTATTTAGAACCTTTGTAAATTATTTTTGATGTTTCTTATTGTCGTACTTGTATAAATATTTGGAATAAAACTGTATAACAGTTTTACTTTTGATTGATATCTTATGTTATCGGGCAATTTTTCAGTAGCGTCAGCGTCATGTTGGTAAACGATTTTACAGACAATATATGAAGAGTTAAACTAGGTCGATCGCCGCAGTACAGGTTTCTCATTCACATTCAAAATTTAAAATGCCAGAAAACTTTCCGAATTTTTTTTTATAGAACTTGCAATTTTCGGATCGTCATATTATGGCTTCACGTTGCAGCATTGTTTGTCGTTTCGCCACGTAAGATGGGATTACCCTTGTGCAACATTACATGCAAATGACCTTTGATTCTCCAGTTACCAGACTTGGTTGCAAATCATGACTAAGTCCGCTTGATCTCAATATTGCCATGCGGTGAGGCATCTCACTCATGGACGTAACGGGACGGGACACCTTAATGAGAATTTCTTCAAAACAAAGGACTGAACGAAAATATTCGAGTCCAAAAGTTTTTCACAAACCTGATGCTTGTCATTATTTAAAAAAAAACGTATTTTATGACATCCAACTAGTTCCGACTAGGAGAAAACAAACGGATTGACATTCTTAAAACAGACGGATTGACGTTCTTATACAGTTCACGCGTGTATGAACCAGAAACAGGATTTAAAACCAAGAGACATAAGTATAAAAATTTATTCCAAATTCAGCCGTAACTTGACCTCGCGACAGCCATATTCTATGCTGTTTATAACGAAGACGAAAAACTGGAAGATTTTTCGCTTATAGGTTTTCTGTGTGAAAAATTGGGAAGCTCATTTGATGCAACATGTGCTAGACTATTCTGGTGGAACCTACCAGGGTTTCTGTTTGCAAAATCATGGCATAATGTCACCATTAACAGAGCGGATAAAAAAAAAAAAAAAAAAAAAAACTGGTTGACAATGAAACTTCTGTTTAAATACACGTGTCATTGATGCACCTTCATAGTCCATTCGACATCCAACCATTAACATTTGTCTTGCCAGAAATGAGTAATTTTTAACAAGTTTTAATCGTCTGAAAATAAACTGAAGAGAAAATTAAACTCCAATTTCCATATTTTCAATTACTAACAGCATACTAATTTAGAGTAAAATATATCTGGATCTGTAGTGGAAAAGCAGAAAAATCTGTTGTTTTGAAACATGTGGAATAAAACATACGTACATAACGCACAAACTAATTGAGTAACAGAAATTAACGGTGACGGATAAAAATTGAACAGATTAGATTAATTCATTACTCTAACTAACCTGTCGTTATTGACGTAGTTTGAAGTATCTTTCATTCATAATTTAAATTAATCATTACCGGAAGTATTTCAGTCTATTGAATAATAATTTACTTCTATCGTGCCTTTGCCTTTGCCTCTTGATGGTAACAATATATGGCGCGCTATAATTTTTGCGATGATTCTATCTTTTTGCCACCGCCATTTGCTATAACAATGTAACATATGCGAATGTATTAGTCAATTTTTCAATCTATCAACATTAGACTACATACTTTAATAAGATTATATATCTGAAATTTCTTATACGGCTTCTATCACAGAAGTACATTTATTTGCGGCTATGTCATACATCCAAGCAACATATAGATTTCACCGTTAGCCGGCTCATGTCTTCGGTTTACACTGGAACTTTTGCTACAAACGCTGATAAAGAGCAGTAACTTATTTTAACAATGTTTAGATGTTGCATATATATACATTTTTCAGGTGAAGTGCGTAAAACAATCAAATTCTAATAAAGGTAGAAACGAGAATATCGGTCACAGACCGAAGATTTATCGATTGAACACCTTGTGTCCCATCACTAATTAAATGATAATTCGCTAATTATACGACATAATTCGCCCAAAATCAATAGGCTTCTGGCACGAGATATGATGAATGAACAAGCAAAATCTGCAGCAACTCCAATCTCGCTTTTGTGAGATATCGCGTGCATCTAACAGACAGACAGAAAAACAGCAAAACAGACAAATACCTATCAACATACTTACCGATTAAAATCAATAAGTAATAAATTCGGCATCGACTCTTCTATATCATTTTCTTGCAATACAGATTATAATGATATTGAAGTAAGATTGCTATTTGTGATTTATTGTTAATTTGGAAACAACTTCTATCAATCAATAAAGAATATACGAGAATATCGGTCGGACACCGAAGACTTATCGATCGGAGGTTAGGGGATCCCCAGAACAGCGCCGCTCTTACTCCATGGTGACACCGTGTGTCCCATCACTATTTAATCAATAACTTGCTAATTATACGACATAATTCATCGAAAATTAACAGGCTTCTGATCCGAGCTATGATGATTGCACATGCAAAATTTCGAAACAGATTCAACGTCGCTTTCGTGAGATATCACGTGCATCTAACCGACAAACAAACAGACAAATACTTAACATACCTACCGATCTAAGATTGATAAGTAATAATGGCTATGTGGTTCATGGAATATTATGGAATTGTCGTTCGTTCAGTTGGTTTACTTCTTCGGGTTTATGATTGTCAACATTAACGGTATTAGGAGTAAAAAAACTTGGATGGCGATAAGCATGATTGGTGGCATCGGAAAAATGACAGTGTGGGGGGGGAAGGGGAGAAATTAGATTTGTCCAATCATTTTCAAGCGGCCTGTATTAACCGCCCATAAACTTTAAGCACTGTGTTTGCCTCAATTTCCGCTTTGCGTGTTAGTTTCCTGTATTGTTAATTTTCTCCCACCCACACCCCTTTAGTGGTTTAACACAAATGAGCCATGGTCGTGACCCATTACATATAAAACGACGAGAAGCAAGCAGAGTAGCTTGTATTTGTCATTTGACCATGCAAAGTTATTTTTATAAGTGATTGCTAATGCTAAAATCATTGATATTAAAGAATATGGGAAAAGCATTGCTAGTTGCATTGAAAAAAGTCTCTCATCCAGAGTGAAATATTTTAATTTGGTTCTATAAAGCACACATTGAAGTTTTCACTATTAAATTTATAATCGTTCACAACTCTTTTTTAAGTTAATTCCAATACGCTAATTGTGCAAATATGCCTAAGCGCCTTAATACGTTGCTTATACTTGTATTGTACTTGTAAGTTTTTTCCAATATTCTCTTTGGTATTGATTACATTTTCAGCTTCATATCTATATTTGGCGTCTATTAGCCTTAGTTTAAATACTGCCTTCAAGTACGTGATCAAAATTTTGGTGCCTTGGGTTTTCCTATTTTAAACAATCACATCTTACATTGCAAAAATATCCAAAAAATGTTCGGACAAAATGGGATATCGTGAGTCATTGAAAATTTATACTATTTGGAAAATTGTAAAATATTGCTCAGTTCTATTAATTTCAGATGAATAAAGGCGTTCCAATAACTCGATAACATGAAGTAGTTTCAATGAGTTTTAATAACATTTTTTTTTGACCACAATGCATTGATATATTACAGAGCGGTTGTAGTATTTGTATTTGGCAGAAGCGAAGACATGGAATTTTACGTGAAATGGTGTTTTGATACACATACGTTGAAGGTGGTTGATCTAAATTTAAAAATTTCAAGCAGTGTTTTCCGATTGCATTGCGACAGCACTTGAAAAATACCTAGAATTGTGGAAAGTATTTTCATCTTCAGTTTTGTTTCCTCAATTCAGGATATTTAATAAAAATGAATCGAATTTTATTGTTCGGAATTATACTGCTGAGTACAAGTGAGTAATGAGTTATGTTTTTTTTTTCTTTTTATTCAATAAGATCGTTTAGGATTTTTTCGTGTGTCGCAGAGGAAAAATATTGAGACTACCTGGTTATGGACATTCGTCGACTGGTTTGCACAGGAATTCGTAAAACGAGAAAAAAAAAACTCGCCTATATACCTGACACTTGTTATGCGATGATTCTGGTGTGTTGTTTCGAATACATAGTTCGGAAAATCGACATAAATTTATTAAGATCAGATGAATGGATGTCTGTAATCAAATAACAATTAAAAAAAAATTCGTTTAGTATAATATAGCGATATCGAGATTCTTGGACACTGTTGCCGGTTTTTAAGGGGAAAAGAAGACGAATTAAAAAAGACTAAATTTTATTGATAAAAAAAAATTTTAAGCCTCAACGTCAATAAGTTTTCGAAATTTTTCTGATTTTTTCCCAACTTTTGATTATCTGTTTGCTTATTGTAAACTATTTTTATTTTAAAAACAAGGTTTTTTATATTATCTAAATCTTGAACAGAATCTATGAATTGTAACAAACTAATTTTTATTCAATCACAGTTGTTTCATCTTTAAACGGCAAGAAGTGTTCAGAATATATCGATATCAGAGATGATCTAAGCGGGCGAGTGGAGTCTCCAACGAATTATGAAGAATGTCAGGAGAGTAAAATGCATTGTTCATGGAAGTTTTTTTTCCCAACTTATCTACATCATACCATGTTCCGAATGACTTTCACAACCAATTTTGTACAAACAGATAAAAATCTTATACAGATGAGTGGTGGGTTTCAACCAAGATGTAAGTATAAGTGATGACAGATAATTTTAAACTGTAGTAATGAATACTTAGAGAACTCCAACTGATAAAGTTTCATCCAAATTTTCGTGTGTTTGAATTTCGTCCTGTTGTAGTATTCATTAAGTCCAACTTTGTTATATCAGAACCAGTGAAATTGCATGCTATACTTTTCACGTGCTGAAGTTATATATATTTTAACATTGCTTCTGAATATGTTCCAAATATTCCGTTTATGGGAGGTCATACAAGTGGCAATTGAGAATACTTCACATATATTTCAGTAACTAAAATTTGCGAGACACAAATTGTACACGGTTTTATAGTTATTTAGTTATTCGTAATAATATGTTATGCTTGTCTTTTATACAAAGGTTTAGGTTGTTCGAGAAAGCATTACATCAATTTTAAATCAGTCAAAGACGAAATATGTTGGGTAACGTACAACTCTGATCTCTGCTTTGGCAGAATCATGCTATCAGGATGCAATGTAAGACCACGGGAGTCCACACGTCATACGTCACAAGTCACGCCCACGTCAGTTTCATACATATGCAAACCATCAAAAGCCCAATTTAACTTGAGCTACGAATATATCGATTGCATGACGGGTAATATTTTATATTGAGCAGATATGTTTAATAATTTTGCTGAAATGTCTGGGGATAGTTTCTACGGCGAATTTAAAAACAAAAACTGATTTTATTTGATATATATAATATATCTAGTAGGTAGTGTTTGAATCAATCAACTGAAAAAAATTAAAAAAATTTTGACCTGTACGATTATAGTTGGATGTGCTCTAAAATCAATGTACCACCAAATATGATTGTTATATCGATCGGTTTCTGCGAGACTAACTAATTATCCTTCTGCTATGCCATTTGGGCCGGTGGATCCATATGCGTATAATGCAAGAGTGTCATAGCTAAAGAGAAGATAACTATCTTAATTGATTCAACAATTGCTGCACACAATGTTACATAAATATACTTGTGTTGGTGTGCAGTAAGACTCTTGGATCACACAGTAGCGTGCCTGTTGCTATTCAGAATAATAATATCTCATTCACTTTAGGAAACAGAATAGAATCCCCGGAAACTACAACGCAACCTACAACCTATGAACCAATCGCTGAGAATTCCAAAGACGATCTCATATCGCTTTCCCCTCAAACAATTGGTATAATCATCGGAGCGATTGTTCTGGCATTCGTTCTGCAAATTATAACATGCAAAGCATATTTTTATTGGAAAAATAGGTGAGTTTGGGAATTGAAATTTCAATATTTTTTTCCCAAATTTCTCGTTACAATAATTAGTTTTTATTGTTCCTCTCCTGGAACACAAGTTATTCAACTAATATTTTTTTTAAATATAAATATGTTTGTAATTAGGATCAAAACTTTCTGATATTTATTTAAAAAACAAAATTATAATCTGGGCGGGTTGCGTAAAATATTTAATACCTTACCAATTAAATTTCCCTCATGCACATGCCAAAATATCCATCTTACTGATCAAACGTACAATGAAAAATTAGAATGAAAAACAAAATAAGTTAGATCCAGATAAGTGATCGTAAAACAAATATTATTCTAAAGTAAAATTTCATTTTGTTGTTTTATACAAGACTCTAAGATTGCTGACTTTTCTTCACATTGACACGTAATTAATATTGAATCTATTTTTTTATTCTTCAGAAATCGTCGACCTAAAGAGGGAGAGAATCAGATCAATACTCGTGTTGTGAACCGCCCGTTACCAGATCCGCCTTCAGATTCTTTGTACGAAGAAGTGAATATTCCACTGTCTAGAACTGAAGCTGGAGCAACACCGCAAATCACGATACCGATGGATTACGCACGATATATTGCGCACACCAATGTTAACACGTCACGTCCAAGGAATAACCAGGCATTTCCACAACCGGCCATGGCATCATCGAGTCAGGGTGGATATGCAGTCGCGCGTATGTGAAATCGCCCGAACCCGATTACATACCTATGGAAAGCATACGATTTTGTTCGGCTTTCTAGAATAACCCGACTGCGAATATTTGAATTGAAAATATGTTTTATAAACTATAATTTTCGCCTTACTTATTTCATTTCGCTCCGTAAGCGAGTCCGACTGAAATAATTAAGTCAGAAATAAGTTAACCTAACCTTTTTGTTGTTGATGATGATGACAAAGTAAAAAGCACTACCTTGATCAAAATCCCCCAAACCCATTGTCCTACACGCATTGTCCCTAGAGATTGTCATAGACGGCAATTTTTATGCCATCTCCTAAAAACCGCAGAATTTTTTTAAACTCAAATAATATTCACGCAAGAGTAAGAAGTCTTATTATTTTTAAAATTATTTATCAAAATTTCAGATTCGGCTTCATAAAGATTGTAAGTCTTGAGTCTGGTATATCTGTCTTAGATTAATATTATCATTCTTGTATAAATATTCGGAATGAAACTGCAGAATAATTCTATTCTGGATTTATTTTATGGTATTAGTATGTTAATTAATATTTCATTTATTATCAAATAAATTTCAATATTTCGCATTGAATGTCGATGACGGCGCTTCCCACTGTTTAACGATTTGAGTATAGCAATGTGAACGTGTCCGTTTATAATTCTAATCAATAGTGTTGGCCAAGCAAATGTTAAATGCAACTAGTTTTTATGGAATTTTTAAATAAGATTGGTCGAGTTCGGGTTACAGTCTGTCGTTACATCTTGTAAACAATAGATGGGGATTTTTAATACAGCAGGGGTCGTATTACAGTTCATTCATTCACATGCAATAAAATTATTCGATCACTATTAACAGTACTGGTGTTTTTTGAAGCGTTATATCCTGGTTTTAGACAAGCACTGTTTTCTATTTTAAAACGTGAAATCTCTTGATAATAAATCAAATGATAATGAGCAGTATTTTATCGACACCACCTAAATAAATCTAACTTTATTCAATTGATTTTTGCATTTTATCTGTTAATAATTAAAGTTTTATGTATACTTATACTTTAGCTCTGTTTCCCTGATGCAGGGATTAAAAACTAGAACGTACAATTTTCTTTTATATAATGGCAACACTAGTGCGTTTTTACACCGTCTTGCTAGAGCATTGTATTTTAAAATATTAATTTATCAGCTGTAGCAAACATGATTTTTGAATTCGTTCCAACGGTTGATTGTAAAACCTATGTTCCGAAATGGAAGAATGGAGTTAATACCGGTAATTTTTCATGTAAATTCATCGATTTCCTCAAACTTAAATAAGATGGATACGAAATAAATTAATGTTCAACTTAGAATAAAAGTGTGAAACTTTTTTTGATATCCATACATTTGCTGTTATTTTTTTTTAAATTTTTTGTCAAACATGCTATTTCAATTTTCTTTCTCTAACAAAAATTTTCCCGATAGTTTAAAATAACCTCCCATATATATCTATTTTAAACCCATTGATCTTGTTTTTTTTTATTTTATATATCAGTAATGTAATAATTGGAATTTATTCAACTTTCAACATGCTCTGTGTTGTAGCTATTAAAACAGTGTGGGACCTCTCTTTCAAATAATCCGACGCTTGTGCAAATTATTCAAATTGCTTTCTAAAGGCATGACATTTAAAAACACCAATTTTATTTAGTAATTTATCATCTATATGTATTGTATATATTAAGTTTTATTCATGTTTTCTTATTCGTCTTATTTCAATTATATATCGGTTCCATTCACCACATTGATTGAAAACATTACGTGTGAGTAAGGTATAATTTGAAGTTACCGGCGACAATATTTATGCAACTTCATAGAGATCAAATAAAATGGATACAATAATAAATAAAATAAAAAATAATTTTTTACGTGATATTATGAAAACCGTCGAAAACTTAAATAATATCGATAAAAGATTTGGGGAGTTCATAATTTTCAAAATCATTTAATAGCTTTCAATTTCCTATTGATCAGCTCGGATGCCCCGAATCTGATATATATAAGTCTAAAAATAATCTCGTATTAAAAGAGTAGCAATGAAATTTGAAATTATATATTTTATCAGTGTGTGTATTATTTTTTATGTTTCTCATAGTCGTACTTGTGGACATATTCTGAATAAAACTGTTAGATAACTTTACTCTTGATTAGTATTTTATGTCATTGGGTAATTCTTCGTAGGTTTCAGATTTTGCTCTGCTTGTCATGGATCCGACTGCTTGACTGTGTCCTAAGCAGGATGACGCAACGATAATTTGGGCCAAGAAAACGTATATTTCAAATTTTTTTCGTCGTTTTCTTAATCATTTTGACACTCCGATCATACTTTATTGACAAGAGGGCGAAATAGCCTGAAATTTAGAACATTTTTTTACCAAGCCCCGACACCGATGAAATAATGCAAGATTTCAGAAACACTCCCGTCAGATTTTAAAATAACAAATTAATAATTATCCAGGTAGAGTTAGGATTAGGAATAATTTAAAAATTCCAAGCGCAGTCTGTATCCTCACCCTGAGCCTAATTGGATTGTTACTCATTTTTTTTATTTCGAGAGGTGGCGGGGTTGTTTTTGGCGGCTCTGTACAAAAGATGCAAAATGGCTACTTTCGGTTGTTTTATCATATTTCTAAATGTGGTTACTAAAAATATACAAGGATTTACACTACACATATGGTAGCAATACAGTTTATTCATTCACTTGAAAGATATGAAATGCAAGAAAATTTTCGATTTCTCTCTATAGATCTTACAGTTTTGGATCGTCATATCCTGGTAGCATTGTTTGCCTTTTCTCAACCTTAGATGAGATTACCCTTGTGCAAAATTAGAATTTAATAAAATTTTGAGTATTTCATCACCAGACTTGATTGCAAATTATGCTTAGTCTGATTGATCTTAGGGACTTGAAAAAATATATGTTTTGAAATGTTACATGCTGGTTGGATGCAGATGACTTTTCAACCCTAATTGTATTAATCATTATTGCTTAATTTAAGAAAAACTAGGCAACCAACGTTATGCAATGCTCACATTTGCATTTACATGCTACGAACTAAGAGGGTTTCTTCCAAAAAGTTTAATTCGCTTAGAACAGGGCCGGGCACAGTTTTCTTCACAATTCTCTAATGATTCATAGTTAATAAATTTAAAATAAACAGTAAGTTTGCACGCTGTTTTAGAAAACTGAATTTAGAAAAGTGGGCAGGGGCGCACAAAATATTTTCGTGGGTCACATAAGGCACGCGGTTTATATCTTGCCTATCACTTGTTAAAAATACATCAATTGTTTAATTAAAGTTTTTATTAATCTCAATTTACGCCCGATTTCATAATTATTCATACTGCTGGTTCTGACGAAACCAACTCTTCTCGAACTGACTTATAATTGGAGATAGAGCTGATTCAACTATAGTTTCTTAAGAACTAAATGACTCGGTAGTAAGACCCCGAATCTGTTGGGGATTTGACATTCTTTTTTGTTAAACCAAGGATTCCTTCTATCAGTGGATCGATCCATCTTAGCTGTTACGCGGAGTATCTTGCGCATGAAAAAAATGACAAGCTCAATAGCGTAACCACCCAATTTATTTTTTGAGCAGGAGCAGGCAAACATTTTTTTGACATAATACAACGCCTAATAGAACCTTTCGATCCGAAACAAGGTTAGGCACTAGCGGCAACTGATATCTCTGAGGAGCTGTCTACTGACGTTCTTCGTTGACAATTTCATCTCGGTTAGTTAGTTTGGCAGAAGAATTGATAATGAGTTTTTAGTTTTTGGCAAGGCAGACTTCTCGATGACGCCTACGGTCGAACGTTACATAAAATTCCATGATTTTTAATTTAGATATAAGCAGAAAGCTAAACCAAGATTACAAACAAGGAATGACCAGGACCAATTTATTCATTTGAAAACAAAAGGAGAAAGGGGGTATTCATATGATATCACAATTACACGAACGCTATAAATAAATGCATAAAAATTATCAATATTTTTAAGTTATGACATCGTAAATGTTAGCAAGTTCATATACTTCCATTTCGATTTTACTTCGGAGCTGCAATACTAGAAAAAACGCCAAAATTCCCATAACTGCTCGGAACAAAGCAACCCACTCATTTTTTTACACGCAAAAAGGAAAACTTATGACTATCCTCTTATTGGTTGGCCAAAAATGGTTCATAGGTTTGCCAATTTTTTTTGCTGAAAAAATTTGCTGAAACTGGGAGATTCTTCGATATTATTGCCTGTGAATGCCAATCCTTTGAACCATTTGTTTCATTTTATCGGTAGAATTGAATTCATTTAACGGTAGAATTGAAGACCATTTTTGCATTTAATTAAGGCTATATCGGATCTGTTTTTCATATCAGAGCACCGATGGAACAATTTCAGACTCTCAATTTGCAGGTTCGGAGTCATCACGCAACGGCACTGATTTTACATACGGGGCTGAATGATACAGGTTGAAAAAAAAACAGAACGCAAATTTCTCAATTTATGTTTGTGTGTCTTTGTACCCAAAGTTTCACAAATCCAGGACACTTCAAACAAAAGTTATGTTTATTCTACAATATGTTCCAAATTACATGAATTCGTTTTTGTGTGTTAACCCTACAAGTTAATCATCCCTGCTATAAAAAGTCCACGAAAAAGAAACAATAACACGCCTGCCAAAATTTTTTTTTCATTCGATAGCATCTCTGTCGTAGACTTGCCCAACTTTAGCTTTCTGTATTTTACCGATCACCTTAGCATCGACAGAACGGTTATTTTGGTTTATCAATTAAAGTATTTTTGCTAAAATTTTGCGGTCCAAATTACGTTTGATTTATTTTATTTATAACTTTATAAATACGAGGGGATTTATACATTTCCTTATAGTGTGTGTGTAGTGACATCGCGACACAGCAAAAACATTTAGGAAGACGCACGTAGTGTGTGAGAAGAATCGGAATATTTTCTTAAAAGTAATCTTTTGCGTGTGGCGTATCATCTCTGGGCAAATACAGAATTATAAATATATAAACATTGATGAAGAAAAATATCACAATATAAAAAGTAATCTAGAAAATCGTCATACAAACTTTTCGAATTGGTTCCGATAAGGAGGTGTAATGTATGCCTTATAATTTGTGCATATTCGACAGGTGCGGGGATTTCAATTTCATTAAAGACATTTGAGAACTAATTTTTGATCAACTAGCGCATCCGGCGAACTTTGATAGCAAAAATAAGCCAAATAATAAAGTGTGAGGAAGTTGATACTATACTATGGGTGCCAGAAAGTTTTAGGTAATAAAGCATAAGTGAGTACAAGACTGACCAGATAACCTAAGCAGGTTTCCCAGCTTCGGTGGGTTGGTTAATATTTGAAATATGCACAATTCGTATTGTGTAAAACAAAGCGAAATAATCTCTCCGTTTCATAAGTAAGACTAACAACATGGCCCTATTCACTAAAACAAGAATATGGAACAATATTTACAAAGGCATAGATAATAAATATCAAAAAAGTACAATGAAGAAGCTGCATTTTGCACTATATTCAAAAAGTATTGAAGAAACGTGATGCGTGACATCATCAAATAGTGACGTCAATGTCTGGAAGACGTCATAATACTAGAATGGATACAGGAATGAAAAATATAAAATAAAAAAAAACAGAAATCATTATCAATAAATAAATGTAATCGTACGATGACGTCATATTACAACTGCTTTTGATACGACATTTTGTTTACACGAGATAGCAAAGTAACCTGCAATGTCTTCGCGTTCAATTTTATAAATTACTATTAAGAAAATAGTATGAATAAACTAGTTTCGCGAGTTACTTGATATTAGGGGTCACAAAAAGTCGGCGCCCCACTCTCAAGACATGTGTTCTCGATAAATTTAAAAAGAAATTGCAGTAATCTAAAACCGTTTTAGAAATAATTCAAACTGGAAACAAATCTGGACCTGATGAAACACGATCTGAAGACAAAAAAAATCAGGAGTTTCTCGCCGTCATTATCTTCCATTGGAGTAGAGATCAAATGATCGTAAATACGTTGCTATGGCGTCGTGGCAGAATTTATACTGGTCCTGTAAATATATTTAAAAATAATTGAAACGGTGGTTTTGTTGCAGGTGTTTTCTCAGGTGCAGGTTACCAATACATTTCTTTTAATCCAGTGGTCATCAAAGGGTAGAGCGAGACACAAAAAGGGGCGTTGACAATTCTTTGAGGGGGACGTGAAAAAATAAAATATTCTTGAGATTTGGTCTTGCCCGCCCTATTTTCAATATTTACGTTTCTTTATTTTGGATATTTACGTTTCATCCACATATTTTCAACATATTTTTGAATAAAACATACTTTAACCTTACTATCTCTTATTTTTAGCCCATTGTTAGCTAGTTCTTTGTAAGGTGGGGCGCGAGACATATTTTAAAAGGGGGCGCGGGATAAAAATTTTGAGAACCACTGTTTAATACAACATGTCCCCTCTTACAATTTGGTTATTGTTGTAGAATAAATAATATGGTAAAGTTTGAACAATCGTCATTTGGGAGTTTGACGATATCCATCAATGTCCATTTCAGTATTGTACGACTTAGGCGATCAAAACGTAAACAGCACGTGAAAACAGCACAACTGTTTCAAACCTATATATATGACGTGTTTTGCATTATGGTTCGGGACTGAATATACTGAAGGTATGATTGAGAAAAAAATAATGTGATGTTCTCGTTACTCGACACGCGACACAAACGATTAACAAGCTAGATTCGTGAAGCTAATTAAAAACAAAAATATTTGGCCCGCTAAACTTTTTAACACTTGTGTGTATGTTTTTGGTATTAGGATTACATACGGGTCGCGCCTTTGCCGGCGCCCTACTCTTCTGGCCCGCGAATATCGTTCCGCTTCTAATTTTGCCAGGTCAATCAAAGGAAGATTTAATTGACCAGTAATTCAGTTGGCTTCTGTCCATTCACAATTTTGATACTTATTCAAAAAGAGAAAACCAATAAAAAGGCTCTAGTACTCTCCCCAACTGCAATACTCACCACTGTTTTCACCATTCCAGGCCTGCAATCTCTTAAATCTTTTATCGCCCTGAAAACGTCGACTTTGTTCTCGCATTTTAAACGTTGCACGAGATTCACAACCGCACAGAATGAGCCTGTAATGCCTGCTCCATCGCTAAAAGCAATATATACAAGAGCTTGGGTTAGCCAGATATGGTCACAAAATAAACAGACCAATAAGAAACAGTCATTTTTACATACAATTTATTATCCTCAAAATCAACTCAAAATAAAAAAGCTGCGCATGTTTGCCAAAAGCGAGTTTTTTAAATAGTGGCGTGGCTTTACTTAATCAGGAGCTTCCAAGTTTTTACGCTGTGAAACTTGTTCTAGAAAAATTCCGCAGGAAATTTCGCTGTAGGAAATTTTCGCTTCATACGAAAAATTGCCTCATGGAAAATCGCCGCAAGAGCTTTTTTCTGTAAAACAATGTTTTTGAGGTACCTTTTTTTAAAACAGAATTCGTTATTCAAGAGCATACCCTAACCGTACAAACCTAACTGTTTTTAACACAAATACTTGTTTTAAGCCATCCACTGTTGTGGCCGCGACCTATAGGTTGGGAAACACCGCTGTATAGTATATTATATAGTCATAGTATTAGTTAATTTTTTTTTCCATCCATTAAAAAATAACATACGAAATTAAAAAGTAAATAAAATCCAACACACATTTTTACTTGGGAATGGAAGCCGCGGGGAACCAGAACTAGTTATCGAGCAGCGACACCCACATATATACTGTAAAGGTATTAAGTATATGAAATAAATACTTGCATTACCTGCAATGCACAAGAACCCTCGTTTTCCCGCCATTTTCTTCGTTTCTTTTGTGTTTGTCTACGTGAGCAATGATATCAAGTATTGTGACGTCACTACGGTCTGGTGGAGGTTGATTCTCCAACCAGTTTTTATAATGAAGATGTGTGATGGAGCGACCGAGCTGGAAATAGAGATTCGCAATAAGCATTTCATGATTCAATAATAAAGGGCTTCAGCCTGAAAAGACGCTCTCGCGACAGAGAACACTGTTTGCTAACTTTGCTTTTTAATATGACTCATTATACGTCAGTGGGACTAAAACAGTGGGACGCGCCTCGCAAAAAGGGTGTAGACAGTTTTTTGAGGGCGTGTGAAACTAATTGAAAATAAAAATATTTGTTGGATTTGATCTTGCCCGCCTTATTCTGGATATTTACATTTCTTTATTTTGGATATTTACCTTCCAGCCACGTATTTTCATTGATAAAATTCTTGTTTTATTGTTTATTTCAGACATTAGACAATCAATCAAGCGGGAACCACATCTAAAACAAGCGCTATGGCCGGAAGTTGGGTTTATTTAAATTATTTGAAGCCTTTCCATATTAATGTTGCTTATGTAGTGACATAGATATATTTTTTGAAATGAGGGGAGCTGTTATAGTTCGATAAAACAGTGAACATGCTAGTCTTCCCCCCCCCCCCCCCCCCCCCATTCGACATTAGGCTAACTTTCGCAGAATAAGTTAGCTAAGAGGGACAATTTTCGGCGCTCCAAAAGTGTGTGTAACAATATGGAAATAACTAATTTTGTTCGACTACTTTACACCAAGTTGTGTAAAGGAACCGGGACCTATGGACAGGCGGTATATTCACTTGGCTAACACAGACAGTCCCGAACTGGTAATAGAACTAAAAAAAGAAAAATGGGAATAACCCAACCTGGTACACATACTACAGAAGTACCCACTTGAGTTGGAATGACCTATTCTTTTCACCCCATTAGGCCAACTTTCGCAAAATAATTCAGCTGAAAGGGACAATTTTCCAGCTATCTGGAAAACTAATGCTAGTTTGATTCTCTTACTTTACCTTCTCTCTGTCGTCTGTTAATATTGTTAATCTGGTTTCAACGAAATCGTCATGGTCTACTGATTCTTCGTGTTTAATTGTGATGTCACCAAACTCCATTACGTCATCACTAGGCCAATACTGAGGACAATATTCCTGAAAAAAAAAACAGAATTTAGTTGAACAAAAAATAAATGTGAAAAGGTAGTAGTAAACCCTGCGTCTTGCTATTGGCCTACAATCGCAATTTTTGTAATCGTAAGATTACGTCACAAGATGGGCTATGTCAGCGTAGTTAGAGGCCAACAAAAATTTGGCGTCGTTTTACTAATTTGTTTTCGTTTTCAGGTAATATTGTAATATAAATTATGCGGAAATTAGAAACTATTCAAAAGTTACTAAAAACAGTGTGAATTGCACGTAACACTAGGGTCCTCTAAACATTGAGTGAATAGGATTTCAGGAATAGCGAACCACAGGTATAAATAGTTAACAACCAGTCAATTACTAAGTCTCATGCGGCATTAAGCAGAATTTTACTTATATTTATTATTTATATACTCACAATTTCGTCCTTTATGGTGGGCGCCAGCATGACGATGCAGGTTACATAATTATCAATGATAACTCGCCAAAAATCTTCCAGTAACGATGGCAACGGATCTTGCGCGGCAATGAGATTGACTGTGTCGTCATAACCCTGTACACATGACAAATTCTGGTAAGTTAAGAAAATTTTACACCTCCACCTCAGCTCAACACTGCAAGAAGACAGTCTAAACGTCGACCTAAATATATTATTTTCTTCCCTATTACCTTGGAATGTCGGCGTGAGGCCATTGTAGCCTATACAGCCGCAGTCTTCCATGGCTCCGTGCTAATTCTAGGTTCCGATTATTAAGTTTGATCATTATAAATTACAATCATGTATAGATCAGCGTATTTTTGCCGTGGACGTAAGTCTGGTAAAGTAACGTCAGAACAATCGTGATTTTGCTTTTAGTTAAAAATGTAAACGCTTGATTCCCAATTATTATCGTTAAAATGAGACGGAACCAGACGCAAATTGTTTTGCATAACACTATGCAATGGTGACCGTACATTTGAACCCACGTACATTTGAACCCATGTGTATATCCACGGGTTCAATCTATATGCGGGTGCTAAAACCCATTGGTTAGGGTTAGTATGGGTTCAACTATCCGAAAAACAAAAAAAATCCATAGGTGCAATAGCATACAGGTGCAATTGCCATGGGTTCAAATGTAATGGAACCCTATGCAATAGCTCAATCCGCTCTATATTTCCAACTGGCGTTCAAACCAATGAGAATTGTTTACACCGAAGCCCAGATATCGCATTATAATGTAACAGCTACTTCTAGGTACTTGCAGCATGTTATAGACAATTTTCACGTAGCAGCAATTATTATTACTCACCAACAAAGTCGAAGCGTTGACATAAGGCGGCCTCATTTCTGTTGGTCTCATTCGTATAAAAACTTGGCTGTGCTCATCTATAACAAAAAACCGTAGTATCAAAGCAGCGAATATTTGTATTTGCATATATGAATGAAATTCACCGCCAGGCAAGTAATGTATCAAGAAGAAGAGTTCAGGGGCAGTACACATTGTTCATAGCTTTATTACGATAGTATAAAAGTATGTGCAAATTGAGAATGAATGATAAAATCAGTCAAAATATGCCTAAAACTAAGTGTCAGTTTTTTATGCATATATTGAGGAAGAGAAAATAGAGTTCGAAAATAGGTGACAGGAATGATTTTAACGAAAAAGGTTGAGAACCATTGCCCTAAACCAGGGGTTCCCAAACAACGGCCCGCGGGCCGAATCCGGCCGCATAAAGATTTAAAATTGCCCGCCGAGCTCAAGTAAAATGGTGTTCTTCAGATTTTGTTTCTGCCTATTTGCGATCTAGATACCGCCAATTGCTATGTCATTATCTCAGATTAAGCACGTGTTTATCGTAACAATTCAATTATACCGCTATCTCAATTATACGTACCGATTACATGGGACAGAAATTTACTTATCAGTCACATAAGAAAGCTTAGAGATGTCAAAAAACAAACGGAAACTAGACGCTGAAACATACGTTTCTTGGATAAATGTCAGCGTTCATATTTCTGCATTGAAAAGAATCAAACTTCAGCGATTTGTCTTCTTTGCCAACGAACTATTCCGGTTCTGAAGAAATACGACTTCAACGGCAATTATGAGTCAAACAACATGTTTCAAAAAAATGCCAAAGAAAAGTGAATCTACAGAACCCCAGCTAAACCGTCGCTCGCGTACTTTCTGGCGCTACAATCTTCCGGCCCGCGAACATCCTTCCTATTCTAATTTTAGCCCGCGGCCAATAAAGTTTGGGAACCCCTGCCCTAAAAATGTAAACTAATGTAATGTAATGTTAAATGATAATTTAGGTAATTCGTTTAAGAGTGACTTTTACTCACATGGAATGACTTTTTCATCTCTATTTTTAGGAGCGTTGTGTGACATCGAACCCGAACTGAATCTGGCATTCTGTGGGGGAACAAGCGATAAAAGTTCGAATTCTGATTCGAATTTTGTTTTTCCTGACTCTTCATCGACTCTGTGTAAAGTAAAAGTAATCAAGTCAGGAAACGCTTTTAGAAAGATTTTTAAGAGTTGAAAGAGGTAAATGGTAGTATTGGGAATCAATCCAATGGGGCGAACTATCCATGTTTTAACTTTGTCGTATAATATATTTATTTAAAATCTTTAATTCGGGACAGTTCACATATTTGATTTGAACTAAAATTAACAACTCACAATTCTATATGATACGATAATGCTTGCAAGAACGCTTTTGTAAATGCGATCCTTGCAAAAAGAATTTTGCGCACCCCTGCAACAAGGCATTACCTACAGGCACAAGTGTTAGTGATTATATATCAGAGATAATGTAACGGATTCGCCATGCCTCTCTCGACCAGTACTAAGTTACTTACTTGTTCATTTCCTCAAGATGTTTTTCAAAATTCGCAACATTATAATCCGTATTCCCTAAGTAATGATGTTCAAGTATAAGTTTGTGTAGAAGAACGTACTGGTCCTAAAAATATAGGTAAATAAATCAACGGGATAAAGGCAATGGTGTGATTCAATGGGTTCGCGCTTGTTCTGGGAATGTCGTGATAATCAGGGAACCTGCGAGTTTGATACAAAGAAAAAAAAAACTTCCCCCACACCTGGATAAAAGTTACAATTTGTTTTAATCTCAAATACGTTTCGTTCATTTCGAATTATGATTCTATAATTTTCAATTTTGATGGCGAACTTTCATTTTGTCATTACAGACGGCCGTTTTGTCAGTTCCGTAGCGGAGCCTATATCCATAGAAAACTACTTGGGAGCCAACAAGGATTTACTTCCGATGGTAGACCATCATACTATGCGTCTTAATAGCAAAGTTACGAATGAATGATTATTTGTGCCCGCAGAAGCGCTTGTGTCCGAGATCCAATACTTTATTCCCAAACAATTGCTTTTTAGAATCGCTTCTACATCTATACCCTGGGTGGTGGGCATGGGATTTTACCCTGGAATGTCACAGTAAAACCCACCGCTTCAAGACTGTATATAGTAAAACATCGAATTAAAATTGCTTTTGTAGTTTTGCGTTGTCTCCGACCTCCACGTCGTCAGCTTTCGTAACGCAGATATGTTATATAGCATAATCAAAACTAACAGTTACAAAAAAAGCAAGCAAGATTGCTTTTGGCTGGCCACTGTTCTCTCTGAACGTCGCCACAGCGGAAAAGTGATGAGCAAAGGGTTCAACACCAGAATTGTAAACCTTAGATTTTTAAACATAGTAAAGCCCATCGCTTCAACCCCTTGGCCATCTTGTTTAAACAGTGGTCTTCAACTGGTGGGTAATTCCTCAAGCGGGATTGAGGGACGCAAACTTGTAAAAAACTGAACGCAATAAACACATTGAATGAATCGTATTACACAATGAAAATGATAATACCAAGCACAACAGAAAGATGCCCACAGTGCCATCTTGACGAAACTCTTTGTAAACGTGTTATTGAGATATATAACTATAGAGGCGCAACATCGTGGGCAGCTAATCAGTGCAGTGCATCGCAACTTGTTTCTATCACCACAAGTTTTCCAAGCTCCGAACTGACTAGGGGGTTGATTCACACCCAATTCACCAGATTTTAGTATTTGGGGATAAAACCCTATCTCTAAATCGGAAGCGGGTATTTCAGAAAACAAAGAATTTGCTGGGAAACCACTGTGCTAGAATAAATATTCTTTTTACTAACCATGCTCTGCACCATCTCAGTTCTCTGTTCTCTCATTTTAACCACAGTATCATGAACGTTGATCAGTTTCTCGGTTGCCAGTTGTGAGATAAGATTATCCAGCCCGACCAATGTTCCAGTACGTCCGACTCCGGCGCTATTAAAATGAAGTAATAATTAGTAAAGCTCCGTGGTGGACGCATCGTGCTTAGCGTAAGGATACGCTCGCTATTGCCCAACTGATTGCCTTACGTGGGTTTGAAACTTAGTCGAGATGAGCATGTGCGATAAGATTGCTGGACTGCATACCGCCCTAGCACGGTTCACCAATGATCAGCTGTACGCACCTGCAACTTTCATTCCTGTGTTATTTAAACTGACGGAAGGTACGTTTGCAAGTTAACTGGCAACTGACATGTGTTTGCTCTAATTCTACAAAATGAATTTCTGAAAAACATAACCTTTCCCTGCTTATAAGCTAGGTATCCAAGTTACAAAATAGTTTTCCAGCCTACCTGCAGTGAACCAGTATCGGTGTATCGCAGTCCTCTGGCTGAGAATCCAACATTTTCTGATGAAGCCTAAATATGGCTGATGTTGATTTGGGAACCCCGTGATCGGGCCAACGTTTGCATTGAAGATGAGTGATGTATCGTACCTGTAAAAAAAACGAGAATTTAAATAATTTTCTATTATGATCACCCTGGCTACAAATTGCAAAATTTTGTTCACTGGTGCGAAAGAAGTATTTGTGTCACCAGTTATCATCAGATATCGGAAATAAATCAAGATCAGCATTCTCTAATTTAAGGTCCGCCAAAGGCGTTTCGAATCACATTGGGGACAACGACTTGAGCTATAGCTTCACAGAAACGTTTGAGCTGAAGAATGGAAATCTCTAGTCCTGAAGACCTAAATGAAATCAATGCGGCCCCTCTAAATACTATTTCGATTTTTTTGGCAATCTTTTTAGCTATACGAATAGTTGTGGACATTTGGTATCATTTTGTCATAAAGTCACACAAGAAACGTTAGGACTAAAGCTAACTGGATGAAATTACCATTTACGGGCTTTGCATTCCCCGTTAAAACTGAATCTCTATGGAAATTGTGTAATATTCAACTCTCAACGCTTGTGAGTTTTTGAACTCAGATTTCAGAGACCTTCAGATTTTTTGACCAGTTTATGTAGTAAGGCATGTATGTGACCTTCAAATATACTTTAGAAAACATAGGTAGGCAAAATTTTAGCGGGTTTTCAATTACAATAGCTCAATGATGGAAGCGAGAGTTTTTACTGTACAATTGAAACAGGTGACCGTACATTTGCACCCATGTACATTTGAACCCATACATTTGCATCCGTATATCCGCGGGTTCAATCTATATGCGGGTGCTAAAACCCATGGGTCAGGGTTAGTATGGGTTCAAATATCCGTAAAAAGAAAAAATTCCATAGTTGCAATAGTATGCAGGTGAATTGTCGTGGGTTCGAATTACGGGTGCAAATATCCGCGGGTGCAAATGTGCAACCGGGTGGAACCTTGAGACACATTTAGAACTGAGCAATAATATTCGATTTTTCGGTTTCGATTTTGAAAATATTCGATTTGGAC
The DNA here is from genome assembly GCF_013122585.1 of Styela clava. Classification (NCBI taxonomy): domain Eukaryota; kingdom Metazoa; phylum Chordata; class Ascidiacea; order Stolidobranchia; family Styelidae; genus Styela; species Styela clava. Next base: position 19,587,577 of record NW_024102834.1, on the reverse strand, counting down.
AGCCACCACACTATTCAAATCTTACCTCTGGTTCTTCCGTTTTCTCTGTGACTTCTTGAACGCTGTCGTTATCATAGACCTCTCCTGGAGATAGACTGACAGCGAGTGTACGTTGATGGTACCCACCGTATGATGTAACTTTCGTGGTTTCTACGCAAATATTGCCGCATTCCATGACCCCTTCTTCGGGAAAGTATCGTTCGCATTTCGGCTGAATAGAAAAAAGCAAAAAATTACTCCAATATCTAAAATTCACGACCTCGTGAACCTTACTTCTTACAAACTATGGATGTCGCTACTTGATAGCCATCCTTCGTCATCCCATTCCCTGTTCAGAAAATGTGTTGACGTCTTCTCGTAGTTTTGTAAGTGATATAGGCCTATAGAGAGTGGCACATTGGGGTCAAAAGAATAATTTTCTAGTTACATTTTAATGCGTAAAGTATGAGCCAAAGGGAGAAGAATTAGCCTACCTCGTGGTCTAGATTTCAAAGACAAAGGGCACCAACCTTTTGGCAGATTATCAATAGGGTTGGTTAATGGCAATGAAAACGTTAGGAATCGCTCTGCATTACTACGAGAAATTACTTGTCTGATATATATTTTCATTTCCGGAAGAATGAAATTCGCGTTATATGAAACGAGAATATGACATTTTTCGTTATTTAATTCGGTTTTGCGTCATTTAATATTCACATGGCCGAGACTATAAAATGATGCAAAATTTTTCGGCGCTTCAGAAGTATGTGTACCAATATGGAGGTAACAAGTTTTGTTCGCCTACTCTACATCAAGTTGTGTAAAGGGACTGAAACCTACGGATTCAATTTTGTAACACAAACAGTCCCCGAACTCGTAAAAGAACTAAAATAAGAAAAATCGGAATGAAATTATGCCCTAACCCTAACCTGGTACACTCACTGCGAAAGTACTCAATATTCTGTAAAGAACACACTAATCCAGGTTTTCTTTCATTTCAGAAAACCATGCCGAACTTATAGGTTATATCTCTAAAAAACAAAATCGGGTTCGCTGGTTATCACGATATTACAATGATGCTGAATCCTCCCATAGATACGAGAGATTATTATTCAATGAGATTAATCGCATATCCCATTGATTTTATGAATGAAAATAAGCTTACTGAAAAAAGCTCTTACTTTTCCGCTTTCCCGGAAGTCCGTTACCATGACGATAACCTTCAACCCATGTTCCCAAACCATTCTCCAAAAATCGTTCACAGTGCTTGGTTTAGGTCCCTGAGTTGCAATGAATTTTCGCTTTTTGGTGTAGCCCTGAATATAGTGGATCCGATATGAATAAAAGTATAGATAACAAAAGACATGTTCTACGTATTTCGCTATGAAAAAGTCCATGTGCAAACTTCCACTATCTATATTTCTAATAAAAATAACATTGTATAGCACGTTGGATGCATTTGCTTACAGTGTTCTGCATGACTACAGGATTACATAGTCATATTTAATCTTGCTACAGCATCCTTGCATTTTACGCATACGGATCGACTTGTGCAAAGACGTAGAGCAAGAATAGATAGACCGATAGCTTATTCACGCGTTGTAACTTTTCTATCGGTGTCCACTTCACTTTCATTATACGGCGGCACGATGGCCTTGAGACAAAGCACTGGCTTTGCATAGATCACTGGGTTAAAATCATATGCCCTTCCCCCCACCTCATTCCAGTTGTGATAAATTGCGTAGGTAGTGGCTGTTAGTATGGGACTATGATCGTAGCAAAAAGTGCAAAAAAGCGCGGTATTAAAAAAAATCCCCCACTTTACATTGTGAAAAAACTTGCACAAAAATGAAATTTAATCATAAACTTCAAAGAGTAAACTTACGTCTATATAAGAAGCGTTGATATAATCTGAGAACGGGTCGTCATTGATGCGCTCCAACACTACTCGAGCTTTATCAGCTGAAAAAATAAAAAATAAATGGTATTATTTACACGATTGCGACACTAAAAATAAAGATATATACAATATGACCAAAAAAAACAAAACCCATAAATTCCGTCATTACTTTTATTTATTTAACATTTAAACTCCTATTTGTGTATGTTCTTACCCAAAAGTTAAAGTTATCTAGGACGTATTGCACAAAAGTTATGTTTTGCCTAGAATATATAAAGACGCGAGATCCGACCTTTTGGGGCCCGTACATTAAATTAATTGCCTTGGTGCACTGGCCATCATTTAGTTCTTAACATTTTTTTGCGATTCAAATAGATTTCTGATTAATGTAATTTTGAGTCATTTTATGACATCATAATGCAAACTGAAGAATAAAATAAAACTGACTAAATCTAAATATTGCATAATTAAAAATAGCCTTTAAATAATTTTACAACCAAAGTTGATTTTAACAAAAATTGTTGATTTTTCAGAAACAAATTCAAATGCGACCTGAATTGCTATCGCAAAATATATGTGAAGGTTTAATGCGCGTCAATTATTTTTATTTAATATTAGCCCCAAAAATTTGTATTAGTCGATAAATTGAATAACTTTAATTCATTATAATGACATTGTGGCATTTTAACTAAATAATTAACATTTTATTACTTTAAGATATTTGCATTGTTCTAATCTGGAGATCTGAGAGTCAAACCTAAAAACATACATAGGGCAATATCTAAAATCAGAACTGAAACATGGACAGAATTGGAACCCAATACCAAAAGATAGCCAAAATAAACCACTATAAACCACTATAAACCACTATCAAGCCGTGATCCTCTGGGACCCGTAAAAAAAAATTTTTGATATTGTTTTTGTGCACGACCTTGCTCTAAGCACAAAAGTTTATCAAAAAACATTACAACTAGAAAAGCTGAAAGACTTGAAATGTTGTAATAATAAAATAAAAAAAAAACGAAGAAAATATGTAAAAATAGACAACGAGAATACAGCGGTCAACTGAAATGTTTTTAAGAAACCTATTTTTACATATCGACAGAGGATATAAAAATATCAACTTACATGTAACAATATTCTTGTATCGATTTTTCTCTCTGTTCTGGGGCAATTTTGCATATTCACAAGTTGACGGGTTTTTAGATACATATGTTGAGATGCCCTTCGAAAATTGAAATATACAAGAGGTCACAATTAATCTATGTAAAGTGAAAGATATTTGCAATACGGTTCCATTACATTTGAACCCACGACAATTGCACCTGCATGCCATTGCACATATGGATTTTTTTTTGGTTTTACGGATATTTGTACCCTTACTAACCTAACCCATGGGTTTTAGCACCCGCATATTGATTGAACCCGCGGATATACACATGGGTTCAAATGTACATGGGTTCAAATGTACGGTCACCTTGCAATACAACCGTGAAAATCCTAATATTTTCAATAGTAGTCCTCTCTTTTTGTGGTGAGACTGAAAAATGCCACAAGGCAATATATAGAAGGAATCATGTAGCTAAACTGGTCATATAGTTTCAAGAAAAAACCATTTTAGTATTTCTGAACTACAAAAGTGTGGTCCTTAATCTATCACAACTTCTAAAATGGCAAATGGCACAGAACGGAAATGTGTATATCGGCAAAACATCAAGAAACAATAACGTTTTTTAAATATGACAATTATGGTACATATGCTACGGAGGGCGTGCCAAACAGAATTCGTCCCGGAAGTCGGAATTAGCACGAAACTTTTCTCATGGATCGAACTTAATAACATGACTCGTTGAAGATTACCAAACTTGTCCATATTGTCAAAAAACAATTACCACGATTAAATCATCCTTTTAATCGATTTTTAATTACTTTTTCATTGCATGGACACAATGCTAGGCGCAAAACTAATTTCCTTTTACCTTCCACAGAAATACTCTCCGTTCTTCCTAGTTTCATTGCTTAATAAAGTTATTCACAGGGTGTTTCCACTTTGTTGAGCATGAATTGTTCGATATTAATAGGATTAGGGTATACTAATCAAAATAACACTGTAAATACCACTGAAATGACAAAAATGGGAACCACGAGTGATGAAGACCCCCCCAGAGAGGGCCCACGAGCCATAAAAAGGACTCTGGACTAAACAAAATTGTTTGCTTCTTACAAATTGTATGCGTATTATTATGAATTAAGCTTGGGAGCTTAATTAAGCTCCTCGCAACCTGGCGATGATTACCGTACATATTACTGATCGCTATTTATATAACAATGACAATCAAACTTTAAGTCTCTCATACCTTCATCTCTTCTCTGAATAATCGATCCTCATCTGCGTGCTTCTTATTATAAACATTTTGTAAATCTTCGATTCGAATAGACATGTCGTCTCCCCGACTGCCAGCAGTCTGGGAAATGCTTTCTTCGCTGCTTGTCGTAACGGGAATCGTTTCTATGTCGTCACAGGGGGTTTCATTGTTGCATAGATCAATCCCTTTTCCCGCGCTAACTTTGAGTGCTAAATAGAAAATGCAACGTTGAGTTGTTAAGTAAGGATTTTAGACATTTATTACCGGGAAGAAGAAGAACGATAACATGGCTTGACCGCGACAAAGTTCATTGTTCCAAATGCATGAACTTAGTTGGTGTAAGAAGTCGTGACGCCCAGTGGTCATTTGTCCGCCATACGACGACGAGTGCAGAAATTTCTTTGCACATAATTATTGCCTTCGCAAGGTAAATAAACTAGGGTATTGCAACGCTTAGCATAATGCTCAAAATTGTCTTTTATAAATACAGTGTAAAGAAGCTATATCGCGATGACGGCGCTCAAAAATAAAATGATTTGTTTTAGGTAATGCATGAAATTGTATTCACTCAATAAGCTTAAATGTTACCGAACAGAACAAATAACCGATGGAAACGACATTCAGTTACCTCCAAGACCTAATTCTGGCATTTAGCAAACTATTTTGGTGTCGCGGGTTTAACATCTAGAAATAAAACCTCACACCAACAACGACATCTAAAAATTGTAGATTGCTGTGAATTAATGGCTGCGTGTCTAGTAGGGCTGTTCAAGCGAACCGGATATTCGAAATCGAATCGAATCGCAAATTGTTCGAACCGTTTTCCGGCTAATTTGCGAATTGCTAAAATGCGGTACATTAAGCGAGAAAAGCCTCACGAGCACCTTTGCACTGCGTTTTTCATCGGACAAGTGAAACATATTTCTCTCGCCTTCTTTTTGCGGTAAAAAGGTGTCTCTCCTAATGCCCGGTGGTATGTAATTATCCATCTCATGTACCGTCATAACTGGAGGGTTATTATCGATAATGACCTTTTTGAGAGATCACAAAAGGGAAAAATGGCAATTTAGTATCGGTACAAAATGCTAGTTCCATAAATGAATCGATTTGAAACTGTTGAGTCAGTAATCATACGAACGTGGTACCGGTAACTTGAAGCTGAAACACATGGTGGGGGATCCTTATGATGACAATACCTGCTTCCAATGGAATTTGTAATTTCCTATGACAATACTTGGTATTATTTATCTATTACTATGAAAAAGAATAGCACTCTTGCATTTTGGCGGCTGTTGTACAGTAACAAAACAGCCATCAAATAATAATGTCATCCCTAGCTCCGAAGTCGATATTTCCCTAAATGCAATATAAAATTTCTTGGGCAACAGTTTTATCTATACCAATGGTTGTTAATCATTTTGCTGAAAATTACACAAAACACCTCCAGAGTTAAGACTAATGATAATGAGATTAAAATAGCTTTGTATGCCTTATTAAAACTGAATTCATCAGAATTTAGTAAATAAAGTATTGAGAGTATGTGCAATTGTCAACACACAACACTCGACAGTTTTCGAAACCCCAATTTTAAGGACTTCTAAATTTTTTGACAAGTCAATGGAACCATGATCTCCTTTTAAAACTCTGAAAACATACATATGCAAAATATCAGCACTCAGCAGTAATTTAGATGTAAATGCACATATATTTTCACAATATCGCATGGGGAGTTTTTATTGTACGATAGAGATAGAATTAGGATTGCGCAATAATATTCGGTTCGATTCGTGAAAAATTTTCGATTAGATTTGAATCAAAAAAATATTCGAGTTTGGACACCCCTAGTGTCTAGTGATTTATATAGAGCGAAAGCTCTAAGTAATAAAAATAAGGTTATGATACTTTGCCGCTGTTGTTTTATGATGCAACAATGACTTGTCAAAGTTGCGCTGGAAAATCCATTGATATCGTATTAGTCAGCACGTAAGTTTTTGTTAGTTTATCACAGTCTATTTGTTTGGGACACGCAATATAAAAAATTATATGTATCATAGCAGTATAAATGTTCTTCTAATGTTAAAACAAACAACCATTTGACTACAGGTTGGGAATTACCGCGATAGCGTATATGAAGCTCACAGAATTAGAATAGACTCCGCATATTGTGGACCACAAAGTATGCAATGAAATATAAAATACTTCCTTAAATACTCATTACCTTTGGACAAGAATAAAAAAGTTCTAAATTTTATAAATCAATTTTGTTTTAATTATATGTCCTGATAATTCATTACTCACATTATTTTGATTCCATTTCGAAGCGATTTCCTTGAACACTACCGGTAATATGGGTGACAATTACAAACTAGAAGAAACTAAAGGGTATTTGAGATCGAATGCATGCGCTTAACTAGATGCAACGCTCGGCATCTCCGTGGTTACTCGAAATTTTAGATAAAACAAGTCTAAACTATGACAATCATCTCTGAAATCTGGGAAGGTAAAACATTAACAGAACGACAAAAATCGAAAAAGCTTACAATCCGGATCTCCATCGCATAATTCAGGCATTGATTTGCTATGTGGTACTGTGTCGTCACTGTAGTGAGGGACATCAAGCTTTGTGACATCATTTTGAGAAGACGAAGGCGAAGGATCTTTCGGTTTTTTCTTTCCGAACCGTCTGCTGAAATACGATGCTTCAAAAATGACTGAACGATGTATAATAACAGAAAAGGCTACAAAATGGACGACAAACCGAAATTATACAACTTAATTAAACAAACATTTCGTATTGAAAAATCATGCAGTATTAGAGTTGTAAATACAATTATTAAACAAAATGTCAATTTTATGTACATGTAGGCATTGTGCTGTACAGCAGGTGAAGACCAGGTATTCTCAGTTAAAACTATCAGTGCTCTTTTCTCGTTACATTGATATATAACGTTCTGGGCTACACCCTGGTATTAACTTTTTACAGCCCATGTCACAAAATTTTATTGCTCATACTGCGTAAAAATGACGTTTTATTTGCGTACCTGTGACGGTGAATGTTTATATAAAGACGACATTGTTATAGCTAAAACGCAATAAAACTGATAGTCTCTGGATCAAGGAAGGATATGTGATTACAATCGTTATATGAGCGATATATTTCGAAAAGGGCTATTGGTGGTGGTCATTGATTCTCAAATTGCGAGTTATGATACTCTGATGCGCCGTTTCAATTTTCCATGGCCGTCGTACAATAATAAATTGAGTTGATTGTAAAAAAAATTACGGCGCTGTTAATCACTTTGTGAAATAACAGCGGTTATTTTGGGGTTCAGTTTTATCACGTCATATCGAATGCTGACAGATGTGTATGTAATTATTGCGCAACTGCAGTGTAGTCCAACAACGAACGAAAATGTAGTACAAACTGTTATCCAGTTAGCTACAGCTGCTACACTATCTATGCGGGATTTCCTGTTATGTCCGTCATTAACCTCAGATACATTACAAATTTTAGACATGATTTATAGTGGTAACACTGGTAACTCCAAAATTTATCTAGAGATTCGACGGAATTCGCAAAAATAAGCAAGCCGGTACGTCACATTAAATAAATCATATGCATAAGCCACGCAAAAGCTGACACGAGAATTACAGAAAGCGAAAACAATGAAATGTGTAGAGTAACTTCAGGATAAGATTTAGAGACCAGTCATACCGGTCGACCATTGCGAAGGGCATCGCAAAAGATCAGAAACCCTAATCGCACGCCAGATTTAGTAAATAAAATATTTGACACTCAAAATTAAATAACATTCACAAAATAGAAAATAAACTGAATTAACAAACCTCAACTTGTTGATGCGTTTAAACATCGCTGAATGTATTTCTTTACTGTGACAATCTTTTTACATCCAGTGATTTGTTGAGTCTCTTGACAATTAGTTGTCGATTGAAAAAATAAATCTAAAAGGCTAAGCTAAGCGCAAAAATATATACAAGCTCACGCACTAGGCGTGTTTGTCTAACTGAAGCTATAAAAATAAAATAATAGAAACCTTATTGTGAAACAACAAACGAGATATATATTGATCTCAATGACGTCACAGAAAAAATATCGTAATGGTAGGACTGATTCGTTGCAAATTAGATGTAGACTACTTGGCGTTGGAAAGCTTCAGTTTGCTTTTATAATGAAACATATCGCATTGAACTAATAATAAACGGTGAAAAGTGTTTGGTAGTATTCAATGCTGATAAGATGATCGGTGATAATCTGAAAAATAGCAACAACAAAGCACAATCATCTATATTCTATGACACAGGAATGGCACAATTTCCGCCGCTTTATCATAATATATTGAAGCTATACCGTATAATTAGTTTCATGAACTATATTGGATTCTTACTCTACACCAGCTTGATTTCAACCTAATCCGAACCTTGGAACAATTATTTTTTGTGCATGCAACATCAGAACCCTTGTAGTAGAATGGTATTATTCTGACTAGTCACGCTCTGTTAATTCGCGCTTCGGCGACATGGTCATCAATGACCAACCGTGGCACTCTTCACGAATCGTCGCCGTTGACTCTGTTAATCTTACTGCTGGTAAAATAGTCCGATCAAGACCAGATGTTTTTGTTAAACCGCTAAATTATTTTAGTCCACGTACTTCCCTTACACACTACACGTTGCGAACCTGGTATTCGTATAGTAATCAATAATAATATAAAATCGCCGCATAACAATAGCAAACTTCGACAAAAAATATGAGCTGTCCTATCTCAACTATGATGGAAATTCAATCGATGCATATTGAGTCAACAATCGTGATGTCAATAAAGCTCTTCACCTTTGGCTTGGTCGTTCACATAAATAGCAGTATTGAGTTTGTATAATGGTAGTTAAATGTACTTTACAGTTGGAGAATTAAGTTGACTCGCTTTGGATAGGTTGAAATATTCCACCAGACAGTGACATATCTTTGAAATTTGAATACCGTTACCCAGTGGTTTCCAACATTTTCTGCTGAATCCTTCCCTTCGCCTATCTTGGAATCCTTTATTCATTTCTCATTAGGCATAAAAACTATTTTATTTGTTCAACCTTTTAACGAATTCCTAGTTATTTGTTAGGCTATCGTACAATTCAAAAGCAATTTATGATATTTGCATAAGTAAGTATTTCAGCAATATTAAGGACTGCAAAATGGCATCAATACTACTACTGCAAGTACAAAGCAAAATTCCTCATGAAGAATGACAAAAATCTCTCTGATAAACGTAGCGGCCTAAAAACACCGTCATGAACCGCAACAATTAAAAGAATCTGTGTTCGTCTGCAGTATCGCGTAACCAAACACACAATGACACAAGTAAGTGAAATAATCGCAAAACTAAGCATTATGAATGCGGAACAGCAAATGAAACAAACACACATTTCAAACTTTGTCATAAAGTAATTAATCATCAGAATCGTCCTATCATTATGACGCAATTATCATACTTTCGATATAACAATTAAAATATACTCGCATTTCTAAGTAAATCAAAATTTTTATAAATCCAGTTTCGTAAATTAAAGCATTAAAAATTTATTTTGTTTGATTCGCGGAAATATATATCTTAAATATAAGCGCTTCCAGAAGAACTTACCCATCAGAAATATAGCGAAAGCTATCATTTCACAACTTTTGGCATTACATAATTCTTTGCTCAAACCTTTTAATTAATCTAAATTTTAAAATAAATAAACTTGCAATATTTTGAAGTTCCGTCTTTGAATTAAACTGGTCATCATTCGCTTTCATTGGCATCATAGAGAGCCTACCATTGCTAAAATAGTGACGTCATATTTAGTTGATGGATTATAGTTGCTCTAACAGGGTCATAGTTCATGCGTAGTTTAGTTGTCAAATCCCTATATCGTTAGTTTTCCAATCAAAGAGATGTTATCCACTGAAAGTGATATGAAAAACATGACAAAAATCACGGGATTGAGTACTTATATGTTATAGTATATACTATACCTACAATTTTTAAAATATTCTTTGTATATTTGCTTTAGCATGCAGTGACGACAGCGATGATTTATGTCAACTCGAAACATTGTGCATACAAGTACGAATAAGGTACCTAACGTCAAGCTATAGATACGACGGCTTAATTCAGCATTACGCATTACGATCTCATATTCAGAAATAGTTTTCGAAATTTGAAATGCTTGCGTCGATATCTACAGTTTACGGTATTCAACATACCACCGACCTGTTATATGACTCATCGAACGGTATTGACGAGTTGAACTACGCCACATGAGAAGTTTCAAGATTTTGGAATATATCTCGCTACTTCAAATAAGGCGGCTAAAGACATTGTTACCTACAATGTTCATATACAACACGAAAATCGGACCAGAGATTTTAACCAGCGTCGAAAACCTGTACATTTATGAACTAACGCGACGGTGCCCCCATGTTTCTGACTCTATCGTGACAAGAATAAGTCTACGGGACATACATAGGCCCGGGATGTGCAAAAGACAATTATGAACTTCGAAATTTTCAAAAGCTTGAATAAACTCATCTAAGTGCTGTATTCGTATTATAATGAACTAAGCGTCAAATCCCCACTAAAATATTCTTAATTTAAACCGCGACCTTTCCTATTTTCGACTTATGACGAACTATCGGTTCTACAATTCGTGATATGGCTAACAACACGTTTGGCATTGAGACTGTTGGCTTAAAAGTCTTATGCAGCCGATATGACCTAATGTAGAGAAAATATTAATCATATCTTTGGTGGGATTATTACAAGTAACTTTAATTTCGTTTAGTCACTGCTGACAGAAAGCTGACGAGTTCGCACCATCATGCCAAACACCATATAGTATGGTGTTTAAAAATATTATTGGACGCGATGTGCAGTATGGATCGTTCTGCCAAATTCATGATATTGTTGTGAACAAACTGCTTTTCTCCTAAACAAATGATTTAGTCGTTTCAGACTTCCATTATTTGAATATGGATAAGCCTTTGAAAAGTCCATTACTTTTATTTCTTCACAAGTTTCATTTGAGACCCTCTATTCTGCTGTTTAATTTTCAGGCGTATCTTTCAGGTGTAACACACCGATTCGCCATCTCAGTGCCATGAATTTGAGAATTGCCCTCTTGTTGAATTAACAATGATAACGATTTAGGAAAATATTACGTAATGTAAATACACGTGAAATTTTATCACAGATCAAGAGTCATAAATACATTTGTGCCATGCAGTGTGTAACAAGACTCTCGAATCATTTTTATATATTTATCTTCACAGTCGCTACATCATCCTTGCTTTATGTGCTCACGGATCCACCGGCGCAAGAAGGATAAGTAGTTAGTCCCACAGAAACAAGATTTCATTATAAATTGGACATTTTCTGTTACTGCTTAAAATCATTTCATGTATTCGTTTATCCCATTGTACTTTACGACATTAGTAAATCTCTGGCAACCCTTCCTAAAGTCTTTGCTTCTACGGTTATCCGCAACAAGGGATTCAAAATTCAAATTCACTCCTGTATGAAACTCACTAACAACAGGTTTCTTTATTTTAGAGAACCATGGTGAACTTATAACTCTAGGAAAGAAAGTCGGAATCGCTGATTATTATGATAGTCTGAGAACGGGTTCGCAGGAACCCCTGAATCGCAGCTCGGAATACAACTCAAGCCTTGCTAATGCTTCCCGACTGACATGCTAATGAAATAGGTATAACACATAATGTTAACGTGCAATACGCTCGTTTATAATTACTTTAACTATTGATCCCCAGTTCGTGCCAGAACCATTAAAGTCGGCATTTGTTACTATTAGGCGTATCCTACTGCATAGCCTACGCGTAAGCTTAACTTATGCTACAATACCACAAGTTTACCCAAAGCAAACATACCAGGATTGAATAAATTCCTGGTGAATTCTTTGTGGCCAAAATTTTATTGCTCTGAAAATATTTTATTACTGCCTCGTCATGTCTGGACCAGAAATACCTTATTAACAACTTGGAATGACCTCAAGTCATAAATTTTCAACATTTTCGGTTCATCGAAACCCCAATAAATCATTCCATGAGGGCATGGGGGTTCCTTGTCCCACTTGCCGGCTTAAACTGTCTGAATTCTACGAATTATATAGGCATATACATATAAGCATACCTGATCCTGGCAAAACAAAATGATCTATGAAGTGTAGCAAGTTTAATAATAGTGGCAAATCTAATATGTATGTGAATATATGTAAACATTATACATATAATAATATAGTCTCTCGGACCTCGTAAACTTGTGGAATCCCTGGTTTGTATTGGATGAATCCTAGTGCGGCGCCACGGAACCACGGTTGCGAATCAATCTCTTAAATAATGCCACAGTAACGTATACATACTAAGTTATAATTCATGACAAAAAAAGCAAAACATTCTTCTAGTACAACATTGCGCACCATTCATAAAATCCGTCAAGTACAAATCGACCCATGTTTATTTATTTTCCCACCTTTGGTACACAGAAGTGGTTTTCAACCTTTTAGGCGGAGCGGAACCCTATAAAATAGCTTAATTGTCTTTTCCCCATGTGTTGTAATAACTATAAATATATATGAAAGCACATCGAATACTGACAAAATAAAATGATCTTTAATATGTAGCGAGTTTAATAATAGTGAAAGACTCAAATTTGAAACGTAACTGAGGCGCACCTGAACTGTACTGACAAAACCCTAGGGTGCGCGAACCTCAGTTAACAATTACTGGGCGAAACTATTGATTACTGGTCCACAATATGACGGAAGCATTTGAGTAATTTAGCAAGCCGACAATCAGTTTCAAAATCAATATGTTGGACTTTACTTCTGAACTGACCTGTTCTATACACACTAAAACTGAAAACTCATTTCCCATCCGGTATACAGCCAGACTTCATTATTTTATTTTATAATAAATACAATAACGCTAGCAAATATGGAACTAATGACGAATAGCCGGAATCAGACGAAGTGGCGATTTTTCATTTATTTTAAAGTTAATAGCTATTCAAATATCAGTCTATTGGATTCAAGAGCGTTGCTACTCACTAACACAATTGTATTTTTATAACGTTTCTTCCGACCGATGTAGGAGATTTTCATTCAAGCATATACAACTATATGATAGGATGGGCATCTTTATTCTTGCTATAGCATCCTTAAATTAAACGCATACGGATCACATTGCGTCAAAGCATAGAACAAGGAAAATTAGTTATAGTCTCGCGTAACTTCAACTGATAATTACATATTAGCTTGTCTTAAGCTACGTTCAGATTGAAGCATGAAAACAAAAGCATAGTAAACAGTGAAACTGCGCTGAATCTGCTAAAATCGCGCCAACAGAAAGATATTTCTTACACCTCTGGGTGTCAATTATGCTGACAATGCCGAGATGTAGTATAGAAATCGATACCATGCATATTAACCCAGAACATGTCTACATAGCATAATACGATTCTTACTATTCGTCCTTACATATTACTCATCGCATTGGTAGAATAAAAAGTCAGTTACTACTATCCTGGTATCTCCATACCAGCATATGTTAGGGTATGATAATTTACATTGAGTTTATCTCACAGAATGGTCGGACACAACCTAACTCATCCAAACCAAACTCACGCTAGTGGCGGAACAATAAGAAACGTTTAATATATGGTACTTCTCTACTCTATTATTTCCTACGACTTCTCTAATGTTAGTTCCATTGGGAAAACGCAGATTTCATATCGATTTTTATGTCAAAATTGGGAACAAAAAAGAGTATTTGAAAGAGAATCTGTCACAAACGTCAAACTTAATTTGGAACTATACAGACGGCTTAAATTTTTGCGTTCAAATATTGTTGCTGTAGCGTGTAGAGAAGTGGTTTTCAACCTTTTAGATATGGTGAAACACCAATAAAATAGTATAATGTTCTCAATTCTTTTTCCTGAATGTATATAAAAGCAAATCTAATACTGGAAAACCAAAATGAACTCCAAGGTATAGCAAGTTTAATAATAAGGACAAATCTAATACGTATTCGATTGCAATTAAATCTTAAATAATAGTGACAAATCTAAAACGTATTCGATTATATTTAATAAACAATATACATGTAATATTATAGACTCTCGTATTTGAAAGTAAACTTGCGGAACCCCTGGACTATACTGACGGGACCTTGGTTGAAAAGCACTTCTCTATACACATTGATTTAATAAAACGTTGTTCGGTATTTCGTCAAAATTCGTGAGGGTAATGTTATTATTACGATGGATTTTTGAATGATGGCGATCCGGTTGCACAAGCATGAATGTGGACGACATTTATATACTTTCAACGGTTGAAGCCAATTTAAATTGTCGTGACACATAAGTTGCATTTTTAATTGTTCGTAATAGTGTACAAATTGAGGAAACAATTGATTTGTAATTGTCGGATTATGATGCAATAAAAACTGAAGTATAAAATGGGAAAGAAATTACAAAGAGTTCTATAACAGCCGAAGTGAACGGAAACCGTGGTTTTGATATAGAATCAAAAACTACGCTTTGTGACAAATCAAATCGATTGTTAGAAGCAAATTTACAATTATAAGATTCCCATAAGGCTGATGTATCGATTAACGATGCGAAAGAGACACATTAAATTCTCGTCTAATAATTGATGCTAAGGCGACTGTCTGTAATTGGAAATGCGCCATAACTTTGTTGTAAGAAAATTCTCACAAAGCATGTTCTTTTGCAGTCACTTAAAGGCATAGATACGGACAAACACTGAAATGCCAAGAGCTGTTGAGGCTACAAAGGAAATACATGGTCTTATCAGGTATTTCCTTGGATGAGTCTGAAACAAATTCATATAGCAAAGAGACCCGAAACAGGCATTTCATATGTGTTGCGGTCCTACTGAGATCCCTAAGTTCATGGCCGTAGTTAGTTGAGTGCTACGTCTACGTGCCTAATGGTGCACTGTGACGTCATAAAAAGCATCGTAATACTGATTATAGACTTAATAATCCCTATCGATTGAAATTTTTTTGCTAATTTTAGTTCAATACGTTTGTTAGAATATAATTGAACCAAACCGTGACATTTTATTTTCAGAGATGAAGATTGTGCAAGAAAATTAGGAAATTTCCCAAGATTACTTGCCTCAAATATATTGTATGTTCAGTCTTAGTATATGTAAAATAAAAACGATTAGAACTTCATAAAAATTCGAAGACTTTGCTAATTCATGAAAATAATGCCAATGGTCCGTTCAGATCTGAACAATACTGGTATTTTTGCAACATATTAGTTTACAACAGAAACATAATGTTTATCAGTACAGATCCTTATATTAGGTCAAAATGAATCATGAAACACAATGCGACTTGAGAAAGCCCGAAGTTGAATTCATTGTCCGAAGACCTCCCAGACCCCCCATTTCACAAGATTGCTTGCTTTAAATATACTGTGTGTTCGGTCTTAATGTATATATATGTAAAAAAAAATTAGCTAGCTCATGAAACTTCGAAGACTTTGCCATTTCAGAGAGATAATGCCAATGATCCGTTCAGGTCTAGACAATATTTTGGAAAATAATAGCAGAGCCTTATCTTGAGCGAAAATGTGAAAAAGCATCTCAAAAATAAATTATAAACTTAATACGTCTCGAGAGAAGCGCGATGTTGCAATCATTGTCCAACGACTCCCCGCGTTACATGAATATGCCTTTAATGGACCTCGTGAGACGTGGGCTGTTGATATAGAAACTACTTTTCTTCATTCTCTACCATTACCTACACTCCTACAGCGAACCGTGGACCTGATTCACAGCTTCCATCTGACTAACGCACGCAGTTGAACTCCAGCGGTGAAAAGCCGCGGACTATGCCTCCTCGTTCCTTGGTAAAAAGTCACTTTTCAACCTGCAAGCAACTATCCTTCATCGAGTTATGGACCTATTAAATTTTCTCGTGATGTACCCTAGTAATATATTATATAAAGGGTAATATAATGTAGGAAATTAAGCCGGTGATTTAGGTATTTATATTAGATACTTGATACCACTTGAATTAACGTATGAGTGCTTCATTTGAGTGTACTTTGCAAAACAATCGTAAAAACTACCGATATTTTGTAGTAAACACCAATTTTAGACTCGTGTTACCCAATCCCATGCGCTACATAGACTGGTAACCGGACAATGGGCCGTGGGTTGCCATATGATCAAGTCGTCCTATTCTCTTTTCTCTCCATCGGGATAAATTTGAAAATCCCACTTGGGTATCACTTCCTAAAATATTTTCTGGATTTCCCACAATCCAATTTCATTCCCGTAATCTCATTTATTTATCATGATATACCATATTTTTATCATATATCCATTAGGCAAGACTAAATTATGAGCAAGGTAAACGTTTTTTTGAAAAATACAATAAATGGAGTACTCAAACACTCACACAAAGCATATCTTGATGTGATTATAGAAGCTTTCAAATAATATAATAAAACAAAAGTGCTATTTGGAAGTCAAACACATTAAATGTGTGAGTTAGGTAAAACTAAGGACATTCGTAACGACAGTGTGAAATAATACTAGGTGCATTTCGCTCCGAAAACGTCTCTATACGATCATCCACCTGCTGGGAAGGAACCACTATAGTCTGGGAGGACTGGAACCTCTCCGGTTCCGAATTGCCACCCTGGGTGATAGAGCCGGCATGAGATTGGAACCCGGCATTTTTAACCTCCAATATTCAAATAGGTACGTCTAGCTAGCGCTAACCAAATAGGTACATCTAGCTAACCATCATCGTGCACACATGCCACTTCTGACTATGCTATTTAGAAAAGCGTCTTGTCATGTACTTCGTACTTTCCAGTCTATGATTAATAAAGCCTTTCAAAAGACCATTAAACTTCGTTTTACCTTACTTCAGGTATTGCCACTTTTAGACTGACGCAGAAACTGAACAGATCATTTATAATATTGCATTTTAACGTTTATATACCATTCTGTAAGAATATGGAACAAAAATATAATTTCCTAACACTCTAGCTAAATCTATATCTCACATCAAAAAAATAAATTCTACCTATTTCAACGCTTATTTGCTATTGCGTTGGAATATAAAACATTAGCTTACCAAATGCTAGGCACATAATTAAGCCTTATTTTTTCCAATTCATGATCAACGTATTACCCGTCACATCCTACCTTTTGCCTTAGTTTACGTAAACATTTAGCCATGACCTGTCTCAGGGATGCCGTACATAAAACAACGCATCGGTATGTTTACTATCTTTATTGAGTGACAAAGAAATTGGCTTTTCTAACTATATAGGCTAATTCTTATTTCCTCCCACTTTAGGTCATAACATACTACCTAACTTGAACGTATTTAGTCTTGGTTTACGCAGACCATTCGCCGTGTCCTGACTGTGAGTTAAGGTACGCGTTGATACACAATCATCTTTATTGCCAAGAATCTTATAATATCCTAACTAGGTTTTAAATATAGGAATGAATCTTGACAGATTTACTACCGTAAAACCTCAACACAGAAACCGCTCGTTGATTTTTGCAAGCCACAGAGCATGTTATAGTAGTAGTCAGCTCAACAGACCGTGATAGCGGAAACTGTCTGAATGATACGCATGCCGAGCCATTGAAATAGTTGACGTCATTTCTTGTCGGTCGGAAATTGATACTACTGTGTGATACTGCTGAAAGACGCACAAACGAAACGTAATATTTAATAATATTTAAAAAGCGTACCGCGACCCCCGCGCAAGAATTCATTGTCCATTTATGATCTGTGTCCTATCGTGCGTAAATCTATGTGAAAATGCCACACAACCTGTCGCGTCGACCCTCAAAACTGCATTTGCAATTTGGCTATCGTTTGACTCTATCTTGGTTAAGTTATAATTTACGCCTGAATGTCGTGTTCAGGTATATTCTGTATTATGTTGTAAACAAAACCTACCTCAGCCTGTCTCTTCTATCTCGACGCAATTTTTTCACCCATCTAGGTTATGTTAAGTACATTGCTCAAGGATATTCATGCTGGTTTCTTTACATTTGAACTCACGTACATTTGAACCCGTAATTTGAACCCACGACAATTGCACCTGCATACTATTGCACCTATGGATTTTTTTTTACGGATATTTGAACCCATACTAACCCTATCCCATGGATTTTAGCACCCGCATATAGATTGAACTCGCGGATATACGGGTGCAAATGTATGGGTTCAAATGTATGGTCACCATTCATGCTTAATCATGTATTCTGTTGAAAGTGAATGTCGCTAAACCTGTCTCTTGGAGATTGGCATTCACTATCCTTTTTGCATTATCATGCTACGTCATATTTCCAAAATATAGACGGCATTCAAGCATATGCACGGCAATGTATATTTTTAAATAGGTTGTTCAAACCAAATAATGGTGATGCTATGATTTAGTAATGTATCCTAAGTATATCTATTGCTGTTTATATTGCTAATCTATCTTTATTGCAATGTATATCGCATTCTCAACAAAGCGCAAAGCGGTTGTGTCTGAATATCAGATCACATGACATAGACAGTAAAGGCTAGAATTGAGTTTTATCATTTATGCAGGGGTTTGATGGTCGCCAAACGGATAGATGGAGTGACTTCGATCAACGAGCAATCTATTACCATCACACGTGCGCTCATTCGTAGAACCGGGTTCTCCTATTTACTTTAAAACGATAGTTAAGTTTCTGTGCATTTTCAACTATGCGCATCGAATGCTCAAAGAATTTCGAAATACCCGACGAAACTGTATCCACAATTCCACCTTTAATGAGCTTTGTTTTATTGGTGGACCTCACCTCGGGGGTGTGGCATTTACAAGGCATCTCACAAACAAAGGATGTTTGCTGGTGTGGACTATAAACAGACTTTAAAGGTTTATAATCAAAACTCAGCGGTGAATAATATTTTGAGTATTTAGTGGTATTGTTTGATTAATTGGGTTACGAGAGACCACATCCCTATCTCCCTCTGTGCCTTTGCGCATGTGCATTCGTTTACACGTATAATGTAATGATGCTGTAGCAAGAATAAAAATGATTATATTTGAATTAAGGGTCTCCTCTGCACATTACCACTAATATATGCCTTTGCGTGCTAGTATATGCGCCACCGCTATGCTTTGCGCTGTGGATTCGAATAATGCAAGGATGTTCAAGTAAGAATAAACATTACTATTCTAAAGTATGTTGTTAAAATTAATCGTGTATTACTGCGCTTCTTGTATCTATATTAACAAATTAGCTATATAGCTTGGTTTTCAGCCGTCGATCGACTCAGCATCTTTCCCTGGTTTTGAATCTTATCAACCGACTTTGTAAAAATATAAGATCAACATCTGTCTGAATCAAAACGTTTTGACACGTTGGTATTAGAATATAATTTTATAAAATAAACAAAAATATATTCCAACAAAATACTAATATAACCTTTCTTCCAATTTGTATTGCTTGTTGCATTATTTAATTCTGGACATTCTAAACCAGATACGAGATTTAAAGGTTTTTTATGCAGTAAAAAAGCTATAGCTCCTCATGACTGGTAAGTCTACACCTATCATAAGTAT
Source organism: Styela clava (assembly GCF_013122585.1). Lineage (NCBI taxonomy): Eukaryota > Metazoa > Chordata > Ascidiacea > Stolidobranchia > Styelidae > Styela > Styela clava. The sequence continues at coordinate 19,567,652 of NW_024102834.1, read as the reverse complement.
ATTTAATTGAACAGCAACAAATATGTAAGAACGACACACCGCCAATGCTTTGAACCAAATGAATCAAAACGTTAAAACCTGTTCTATTTCACTAAAACAAACTGATATTTTAGCAGCATAACCACGGCCTAATCGATAACTGCACCGTCTGGCAGAACTTTGAAATCATATTAAGAAATCCCGGGTGCTGCATATTTAATTGGCTGAGGCTGTCTCAATTGTCTGCACTAAACTAAGCCTGAGACATGTGCGAGCCATGTCAAGACATCGCGATGCAAACAACAATCAAGGTTGAATCGCAATTAATATTACGATAAAACTTTATTGTGATGATAACGCATGTCAGAGCCTGTGCAAGCGAACAATGTTTGCTCAATGTAATGATCTGAAAAGGATAATATTACACAAAACCTGGCCGCCATGCAATACCACGTGAGCATGTCAGTCTGTTAAAATTAATTTTCATGCGATATTTTTGGTGACATCATTCGCATTGTTTGTTTATTACATCATTCATAATATTTACAAGTCTGATATTATCGTACTATGACGTCATTCATAATATTTACAAGTCTGAAATTATCGTGCCCTGTATTCAAAACTTATAGCTACAAGCCAACATGGATTGAAACAGAAGTAAGCCAAACTTCCACATAAAACACTGTTCAATCGCAAATTTTCATTTTATTTGCAGATTTAAGTGATATAACCTTACGAGCTCGCCTGATAAGTTCGACATACTCATAAACAGAAAATAATTACCAAAAAATGCAATTTTTGCTCTTTTTTGGCACTCGCTTCATTTTTATCTTATATTTGAGTTGTATTTTCCCACTTATATTAGCTGCAAAACTCCAACAGACGAACTATAAATCATCTTCCTTTTATTTCATACTGGATATACGCAAACGTGTATAAGATACAAAATAAAGTGATGCCAAATGAAACTATAAAAATGTTGCTCAGCATGTTTCGGCGTTTCATCTAGAGTGAAAACCGAAATTTGATTCAAAAAATATACGCAATGGAGAATAGAAGGAAGTTTTAAACTTCGCTACAATTTTGCATTGTTTGGAAAAAAGTATGACACATGGTAACATGTGCGCCAATGCTCATTTATATTTATTGTTCGTATATGGAGTTTGAAACTGTGTGTCATTCATGTTCCTCAATTGTGTTCTGTTTTGCATCGACATCATTTGCGCATTCAAATTTTATAGTTCAATTTACCATACACGGTGGCAAAGTAGTATTCGTAGACAACATGGCCGCCGACTAATTTGTGAAATGTATTTTTAATATATTGTATTTATATTTATTTATTATCGCATATTGGTTTATACACGGCGAAAATAAATATCTGATTCTGAATTCGATTGGTTTTCAACCAGGTTTCAACGACGCCCTGCGGCAGGGGCATTGACCTATCGTCGGTGTAGTGAAAACTAGAAAATAACTAATGTCAAGTGGACGGCGCAATTATTTGTAAATTACATGTGGCCCTTCGGCCATAAAGGTTGGACAATCCTGCACTAGATGTTGCGGTCTTACTTAGTAATTACAAATTTGAGAATTCCAACACCCACCACTAGCTGCGCCCCTGCCATATGTTTCCACCAGTATACAGTCCAGGGGTTCCACAAGTTTCCATTCAAATCCAAGTCTATTTTTATATATGTATATTGTTTAACTATGTAACCAAGTATCTATTAAGATTATCACTATGATTAAAATTTTATTGAATTTTAAGAATAATTTTGTTTTGCCAGTACTAAGTTTGCGTATATAGGCTATATTTATAGTTTATACATTAAAAGATAATTAAACAATTAGGCAGTTCCTCGAGATTCTAGAATATTCTATTGGAGTTTTGCTCCACTGAAAAATTTGAATAACACTGATCTAAACTTCGTATTTATGGCAAATTACTCAAGAGGTAATAAATTATAGAAAGAAATGTTAAACTGAGAAGACTATACGGTATAGGCTTACTTCTAAAAAATAAGGAGCTACTTCAGCGTGTGGTTCGCCACACTATAGCGTGACGTCTAAATCGCGACGTGCGCTCACTTGAGCATAATAACTAATGCCAAAATTTTTCACCCTGTGATCTTCCTTACATATATTGAGCAATATTATAAATAAAAACTAAAGAATAAAATTTACTAATAATTGAAAGTAGCAGCTTTTAAGTTTTCGATGAAAAATCAAGCGATCCAAAAATTTTTTTAGGCGAGCCAGTTTTGGGTCGCCGCACATTGGTTGGGAAACACTGGCGTAAGTTTTACCGCTGCATTTTCCATCTCTAATGGACATCACTCATTTCTATGAGCACCCGGATAGGCGACATTTGGCGAAAGACCTCAAGCCATAGTACCACCAAATTAGTTCTTATTTTATCAGGACATTAAAGTCTTTCTCGGATCATCGAAGATTTGAAGACACTACATATTAAAATACTGCAACGCTACTCACTTCTTAAATCAATTTTTAAAAGCAATGCTGTTGTGTGCCTGGACCTTCCCTCAGCAGACTCGCCAACAGAGAATTGCGGTCTACTCTTATGCATGGCGCTAATGAATAATTAAAACATTTCATATGCAACTAAATGCTTGAAATAGCTGTGGCAAATGTTTTTCTCGAATCATTCGCAATGAAATTAAAATTCTTTCGACGTTCCGAAATTTTAAAGCAGAACCACGTCGTCTGTCACAAAGATGAAAAATATCGACTTAAATATTCTCAGTAGGTTTCTGCCACTACCGCAGATGGACAAACGCATATGCCTGACTCAAATCATTGTCCAGACTTGAAAAAAGGCAGACTTGAAAAAAGGGTATGTTCGACGGGCGGTTCGTGTGCATCATATAGTCTTACTTGTGGCGAAAAAATGAGCAATATCATCGTAATATCATTTTGTAGGTGTTTGTTTTTTGCAGGTGATTCGAAGCTTGTATTCGAAAAATCTGTTTTGAAAATCCGTGGTCCATACCACTGCGTATTTTAAAATTTTAGGTAATTGAGCCCAAAAATGTTACATATAAATTCAGTTTCCAAATAAAACCAAAACAATTAGTTAAAAATAAATGCACAAATGCTCTTCTGCCATTTATAGATTAGGTTAACACTACAAGTCGGCTGATATTTTAAGTTCACTTGAAATCACCAACCTTCTCTGAATGCTCAAAAGTTGAACTATCTTTCGAAAGAACTATACTTAATAATAAAAACGACTCAAATCAGTTCCAATGCGCGTGCTATTTATTTTTTCTACTATGGGAATAATATTGATACTTATAAGTTTATTTTGATTTTCCCGAAAAAAACACGCACTCAAAACAATGAACACACACAAGTTAGGGAATATCGGGAAAACTAGCAAAATCTTTTATAAATTATAAAACACGGAGAAATACATACTTTTTTGAGAAAAAGTGTTGTTTCTCAATTTATATTCCAATTCTAATCGAAAATCCTGCCTATACTTACAATTCTTAAGACGATTTATGAATGCCAATGGTTTGGCCGGGAGAACCTACTGCACCTTGGTATACGCGACAGTAACAATTCCATTTACCTCAACAAAAAAAGGGTTTGCAAATCCTCAATTGATTTATCCACCACATACTTCTGCCAAATCGACTCCACTCTGTGGAATTGACTCACCAGATTTAATTACAAAAATATCGTGTTTCACCCAAAAATGTGCGTCAAACAAAAAAAAATTAGTCTAGTATCTTATCAGAAAGTACTTGGTATCAGGCGTAAACCATTTAAAAACCGCGACTCAATTTAAATTGTTGGTGTGGACCAAACGTACGTACTGAGTGAGTTAACGTTTGTTTTTGGATAGATTACAAATAGAAATGCGACTATCAACTACAATCGCCACTCGAGAACTGACTATCTAGTTACGTCGGCTTCAACAACACTGTTAAAAAACAAGTGTTATTTGTTCCATATAAAAGGTATACATAAAGTCTCTTTACAATTTCAATTTTGTTATGAAGTCAGTTTTAGATAAATCTCAACCATTTTTTAATCACTATTTGTTCAAGTATTTTTCACTTCATTTAATACATCTGTGAAGGCCAAATCAATATATGGTATCGATAAATTCCGTTTGCAATTTTAAAAAATTTCATAACTTCATGGACACCCTATATAAACTGCTACAAGCGACAAAGGCTAATATATTTGTAACTTGATGGAATTCAATCTGTGTAGTCTCTGCGTTTTCATCTGGTTGTTTTAAAACAAAATATAAACGCAAATAAATGAACAAGAGAGTGCAGTTATATTAAAGTCGGTAGCTTTTAACTGTATTATTTGAACATATCTTCTCCTTGGTCGATGTTTAAACAATGCCTAATACCAATTGAAAGAATTCTGTCGGGCGTATGGTTAGCGCAATGCTTTGGCGAGTGTGCTATTTTAGAGCCTGGATTTGCTAAAATGTTCAATCAGTTTTAGTGTGGCCAATGATCACAAAGTTATACGACGACCAATATTTCGAAATCGGTTTTGTGTTACAGCTTCATCAGCGTGCCTTTACATTGTTTCATCACCAAAAAAGCACTTTAAAGCATAGATTTTGTAAGCAATTGATACCGAGTTGACATTCAGATTGTATAGACAATAGACATGCCTCAGCAAAATAATAAGAAAACCTGGGTTGCATTCGTCTTCCTCCCCGATAGCTCAATCGGCTTTTAAATTCGTCAGCAACTATACGCTCAAGACAATTAATCACATGCCATTTTTGAAAATAAACGACTACATTACAGTATTCCTCACGATACATATTTGTTTCAGCATTTTTTTCTATAAGAAAACATCCAACCGCTATTGTATTACAAGTGTTAGCAGCGGAAAATGAGCGTGTGTCAGTTCGTCGACGTAATATGTAAACAATACTATGTGTACCATGGTATTCATCATCTCGCGTGTCGTTACTCGCCGTTGTCGTGGCCGAGTGGTTAAGGCGATAGACTAGAAATCTATTGGGCTCTGCCCGCGCAGGTTCGAATCCTGCCGACAACGCTCTCGTTTTGTTTTTGTCGCTTCATCATAAATACCATGTCATTCATTACCTTGTCTCATAATCAAAAATGCACCTTGTCGCATGAATTAGATTAAGCAATTGATTTCCGATTTGGCACGGAGATCCTAAATCGCAGTGGTTCCCAAACTTTTTTTTTCGCGATCCCAATTCTGCTAAAATCAAAACCCGCAGATACTCGCGACCCCACAACTAGAAATGTTGAGCAAATCAGTACCGTATATCAGTTTAGTTACCTCAATGGGAACAATGTACTTGTATATCGACTGCAAGTGGACGTTGACGGTTAACATTGGCCCAAAAATAAACGAACGATTCCGGCAATGCGCCGGAAACGAGGAAACTTCGGAAGATTTGATAACACATGGCATCGTGTGAAAACCATAGGGTAAAAATCTTATTAGATCAGAGTTATAACGAAAACACCTAATTAAGGGCTGAACGCCAAATACAGCAACTTGGCTTTGTATATTCCAAAACCAAGCGGCTAACACTGATACAAAATAACAAACCAACATAATATCTCGCGGCATGGGCAAAAATCCAATTCGTGTACCAGCGGGTCAACAACTTATTCGAATGTAACATGATCAAAATAGCTATCAAAAGAACCGAGGCAATTTTGGGTCGTTTGGACAATGAATGGTCGAGTTATTGCTGAAAAATCCGAAGTTGATCAATTTTACGGTACTTGCCGATCAACACAAATTTCACTTTCCATTTTCGAGTCTTATTCACTTGTGTGAGCATATTTGACACAAATTAGGCGACCCCGGAATATCATCACGGTTATACCCACAGTTTGGGAACCACAGGTATATTGTATGGATATAGACATTTCTCAACAATATAATAAAAACACCTCGGATGCAATCGGCGTCCGCCTCGATAGCTCAGTCGGGAGAGCGTCAGACTGAAGATCTGAAGGTCCCTGGTTCAATCCCGGGTCGAGGCATGTTTAACTTTTAAATCAGTGGTTCTTAAACTTTTTGAGTCGCGTTTTGAAAATTTTACAGACTTCGCGCCCCAACACCCCCCCTCCTTTTTTTTTTGAAAATCTGCTTTTGTGATGGGCTGGGTTGCTTTATATTAAGATGGCGCTGTAAGAGTGTTAGTCTCATAGCGTCATTGCTCTGATTGTTTAGGCATAAATCGCATCGGAGTACAACTTCGGCCATTCACTGTCGTATGCATAAAGCCATACACAAATAGTGGGTCATCATACATTCTCCGTTTTCCGCTCAGTTTGCAATACCTGGTAAAGTTAAACTAAGTTTTACGTGAAACAAAGCACGCAACGAACGTATGCGTACGTACGTATGTATTTTCTGCTTGAACGTTCACTTAGGACACGGAAGATTTCAATCAAATGTTTACTTCATCACTATTGAGCAATGCAATTTACTACCAATACTTTTGGACAACCACCAAGTTCAAAAATACAGTTTACAAAATGGAGAAGTGTAAATGAATTTATGTACATTTTTAGCAAAATGAGATGAAGTCCTTTTTCTAAAAGTTATTATGCATGTCGACGATTCCACGACCTTGGCCGCTGAAAAATAAAGTAGCATGACGTTTATCCGATTGTTTTCGTCAGCCGCGACAGATTAAAAACACTTTCTTAGCCGGTGCAAACCTCATAAATTCCTTGTGCCTGCGGCACACCTGTAATGTTCCTAAAACTACCGACTTGAAATAAATTTTTCTCCGTGTGATTTTATCACAAATTTCTCTAACAATGATATCTGAAAATTAATCGAGTGGCAGCATTGCAATGGCGCAGAGTAAGAGTTGCAGCGAAAGCTCATATTGGTCTAATTTGCTAGAATATGGATCAAAAAAAAATGTAATCTGGCAGATTACAACACATTTTTATTTGCGCGGATTTCCGTGGTATTTTTGGGTAGGAGTACTTTTATTTTATCAAAGCAATCGCAAGTTAATTATTTACAAGTAAATAAATAAAGCAACCATTTTAATATGTATATAAATTGGTCATGGATCTAATATTTTATTCAACCATCTCAAAAACCCTTACATATCCGTTGAAAAAGTCGGCTCTTCAAACGAGTGGCGTAATCTCAAAGACTGACCCAGAAGCCGTATCGCGGAATTTCGGGGAGATAATTATATATTTTTGATTTACTAATGGACTTTACATGTATTCTAATTGTACTAAATCAAATATACTTTCTGGGATTTTACACCAAATCTCTCTAATGACGATAACGAATTCGCATGAGTGCAATATATATCAAATCTAAATATAATCGAGCAACTGATGATTACTGATTGATTATTATCATTATCACATTATTATGTCCGCAAATTGGCGTGGTATTTTAGATCGGTAATGAGTTTTTTGTCGTCGCCGCCACCGCAAGTTACCTTGGACACAAATGAATTAAAATAGAGAGACATTTTGACTTATTGTAGTTGTCATAGATTGAATATTACGAGACAGAAAAATTTATTATAATGTGAAAAAGCCGGCATTTCTAACACAACGCGGAGACCGTTTTTAAGAGCCGTTGCATGGAAATTCCCAATTCCATTTTGTGACGTCTTGCGCCCCCCCTGAATACATCTTGCGCCCCCCATTTTAAGAACCTTAGGTCTTAGAATACATATTTTTTTTACTTTTCTGTGGAAACATTTGAACCATATTCTACAAAAAGATAACTATAGATTGACTTATCAAAACATCGTATTCAGTCAAAGAAAACATGCTAGAAAATTATAGTCACTATAGTCTCCATTAGCGATTTTTCCACATTTAATTTGGGGTTAGAGGTCTTGTTTTGAGCGAAATTTAGCTCATTGCTAGCAGCATGTCTGCGCTCACATATATATTTTCTGACGGTACATTTCCACTTTCCTCACTCGGGACCATTGAATAACTTTGTATAAAAAATTTATAGCTATGTGTAGATTATAAGCGAGTTAGTACTTATGATGAGGCTCTACGAAATTGGTTCTCAAACTGTGGTCCGTTTTAGGGGGACCGTGAACAGAAGACGCGCGATTTGAATTAAAATTTTGATGTCATGCTCTTACAGTGTTATAGTTATGGAGGAAATAAAAAACAACAGTGGCAGCGTCCTATCCCGATGTCGCTAAGATGGCACTGAAAATGGTCATTTCAATTGCAACAACTTACGAATGTGAGGCAGATTTTTCTACCTTAGTCGCTATTGAAACAGAATGTTGAAACAGAATGGACGTGACACGATGACAGTTGCATTATTCAAAACAGAACCCAAGGTTTGGAAAACTAGTGGGAGCCAAGCAAGCGCACCGATCTCACTGAACTGTTTTAATGCCATTCAATAGATGAATGCTTGGAATACCGCGTTGCTACTTGCCTCATTTCTTTAGTGGACCGCGAGTCATCAGAAAAATTGAAAGGGGACCGTTATGCATAATTTTTCAAAAAGTTTGAGAACCACTGCTCTACAAGAAGCCTATAACGTGTTGGGCGGTGACACTTCGCGCTGCTTCCTTTGATGTATAACTTGTCAGGTTTTTCGATAATTAAGCACTTTGAATATATTACAGTCGATGAAATACCAGTCGATGCATTATCTTCCTACAAACCCTTAGCAGCTATGATCGATATAAGTTGTACAAATAGAAATCTGACTTTCACAAAACTTACATTTTGGTATTATTAGTTATATTTTAATTCAAAAGTTTTGGTGTACACTAGCACATATTTCTATAATGTTATCGGACCGCGGTCAAGCTTTTTTAGACAGGCCTATTTGTAAAATAATTTTCCCAATTAGACTGGCGGGCCATAAATGTGTGACGTAAAAAGTTACATTTTATAAACAATATTTACAGTGTTGAAAACCAAAGGTGGAAAACATTAAGCCTCGTGCCAAAACTAAATTTGACCGCAATCTCAACAAATTCCTTGAGCTATTTTAGCTGAAACATCAAAATTTGATTTCGGGTTGGTTGTGGTAGCATCAAGCGGGTCAGATTGAATTACCCAGCGGGTCGGATTTAGCCCATTTCTGGTCTATACCCAACTCCGAAGCATACAGATGAGTCTTCGTCAACGAAAAAATCGCGGGTGTCACTTTGTCAAAGTAATAATATCTCTTTGTCAACAATATCTTGTGTACGCTAGTAATCGTCAGATGTTTGTCGCGGTTGTAGTGACCGAGTGCTGATTTTTTAACTTTGAAGACCGCGTGTGTTCGAATTGTTTCGACAGCGTGCGTGTTCTTTAAAGATATTTGAAAATCGAGTCATTGGTTCATGGGGAATTATCACAAGAAAGAAACTTTTCGCATTCATTGTGAAACGTTTGCGGTGGTAATTGCAACTAATTAATTGAGTGGCGCTTCAACAATTCATATCGTATAAATAAACATATCCTAGCTAAAATAATAAGAATACCTCGTTCTATCGGGCGTCCACTTCGATAGCTCGATGGGTAAAGCGCCAAACCTAAAAACTGAATGCCTCTGGTTCAGTCCCTGGTCGGGGTACTCTCTACTTTCAACCTTAAAAACCGATTTTACATTTCACTCTACATACGAAACATACATACATACACTCTACATACGAAACAAAAAAACAACGTTGTATATGCCATTATAAAAAAAAGCTGAAAATCTGAAGGGGCCGGGTCGTTCGCTTTTAAACAGTTATCAACAGCCACAGTTATGCTCAACAGAACAAATCAAATTTGCCATATTCACAAACCTTGCAGTGTGGTATTTAAAGACGACATTCTCGTGCAGTTTCATTAAAACCTATAGTACTGCTGTGGACTAACACAATTTTTTTCTGTAACGATTCGTCTAACCGAAGTCAGATTTATTCAGTGACATACTCATACTTTATTATTATTAACACAAATGTCTTTCTGTAACGTTTGGTCTGACCGAGTCTGACCTTTATACCAGCGTTTCCCAACCTTTTTTGATCGCGGAATATTTTCTCACCGGCGAAAGCCTTTGCGGACTCAACGTGCGTTTATTGCAAATGTACTCTGCGTGAAGAAGAGATAAAACCAAACAGAACAGAATTTTAACGAATTTCAAAATCGGAAATTCGCCGCAATTGCGCGTTTGATTTAGTATTTATTAAAAATATAATTAAAGTATATTAGTAAATAAAAAATCGTCTTTCTTTAATATTAATTTAATTGTGATAATTTTAATCTGCGGTTGTGTTGACGGAATAGAAGCAATACCACTCAGAAAATATCATGACAATCCGTGGACACAAAAATGCGTGGTAAAGTGCCCGATTATATGTTGTTTTGATTCATATTTTTGTAAATTCGACAAATTGAGCTGTTTGTATAACACTTACGGCGCTCCAGTACTGTGCGTACCAATGTAGAGATAGTAAAGCAAAGAATCCTAAGGGAAAATGCCCTGATACTACAGAAGCACCCGAATTTTGCGATTTGCAATGTCTAAAAAAGCGTTTTTAATCAGTCGAGGACCCTCATAGAACAGAACTTATGGTGTTTTCCGTTTCATTTTTAGTATTTTGTATCGCCGCTTTTTAATTTAGAAAATTTAGGTTGCCACCATTGACACCTACCAGAAAAGATAATTATTCCTCGTTGTTCGAGCTCGCGAGTAACGCCACTTAGATATCTATCCACGCGTTTGCCGACTCGTGTTTTCGTCGGAAGTCCGCGCAAGTGAGTTGTGAAATCCAATCGTTTGATTAAGCGACGCGCAAGTGACCTGTCGCGTCACCTGTTACCAAATTTTCGAATAGTAAACTGCTATTTTAATAGTTGAATGTTCGAATAAATGCTCAGCCCTACTCAGTACCCAGTAATTATTGACTTGATTAATGGTATATGAATAAACTTGCTTTTTATATTTTATGTAAATCGTAACCTAAATCGTAACGTTGCTAATGGTCAAGTTTCGCAAAAATGTTTGCTGCCCGCAGTAAATTTCTGGCTCGTTGCGGACTCGTTCCAAAGCTCCGCGGACTCATTTGTGACATACACGGCAATCAATTGCTCAATCAACTCCATGCGATAAATAGGTTCCTTGGTTATGAAACAAGGTAATGAATGTACCCAGTAATTATTGACTTGATTAATGGTATATGAATAAACTTGCTTTTTATATTTTATGTAAATCGTAACCTAAATCGTAACGTTGCTAATGGTCAAGTTTCGCAAAAATGTTTGCTGCTCGCAGTGAATTTCTGGCTCGTTGCGGACTCATTCCAAAGCTCCGCGGACTCATTTGAGACATACACGGCAATCAATTGCTCTATCAACTCCATGCGATAAATAGGTTCCTTGGTTATGAAACAAGGTAATAAATGACTCGGTATTCCCGAAACAAAAAGAGCGCGTTGTCGGCAGGATTCGAACCTGCGCGGGCAGAGCCCAATAGATTTCTAGTCTATCGCCTTAACCACTCGGCCACGACAACGGCGTGTAGTGTCAGCCGAGATGATGATTATTAACAATATACACATAGTATTGTTCACATTTTACCTCAACAAAGACGCATGCGGTCTTTTTTTCTCTGCTAACATTTGTAGATAAGATAAGATAAAGATAAGATGGAAGGTATTGCCAAAAAGAAGTGGTACGTGCTCACTCACATAAAACTATTGAATCAAATCATTCACACTCACACACACATATATGATCGTGGGTTCGAATCCCATGCAGGGATGGTTATGTGCGAGAGGATTGCTGGACTCCTCACCGTCGTTGGGTGGTTCACGTAACCGCTGCTCTGTTACGGCTTCTTCCACCACCAAGTCCATGCTTCCGAAAACAAACAATATAACTAATCCTATACCCGACTTGGAATGGTAACCGGACGAGAGGCCTTGGTTCGCCATATGGATAAGCCGTCTTATCGGCTCCCCTCCCCTCCGGAATAAATATGTAAATCCTATCCTATCCTATATATGATTATACGAAGTTAGGCATTAAAAGTTGAAATCGGCTTGTCTGAATAATTCTGGGAGATTTTGTACAAATCCCCGCCACTAATACAAAAATGTTAGATATGAATAAAAAACTTCCGCCAAGTTTTATGATAATAAATTAGTATTAGTCAATTGAGTTAGCGCTAGAAATGATGCGATAACTTGAATTTCCTGCACAATATGTATTTCAAATTTTAGCCTAACCCTAGTAGGATATTTACTAACTTCACTTGGTTGGGGAGCTTTGTACAAAAGATCCGAATTTTACATCGGTCAGACAGAGACGTTACAGCAAGACCCTCTGGATTGAATAAAATAGTATGAGTATGTCTTTATTTGATACTAAAAGTCGGTTTGTGGAAACCAGGTATGATTTGTTATAATGTTTGTTTAGCATAGCAGCTGATGAGCTCTGAATCAAAAGATGCCTCGACCCGGGATTGAACCAGGGACCTTCAGATCTTCAGTCTGACGCTCTCCCGACTGAGCTATCGAGGCGAACGACAGTTGTTGACGCGCTATATTTAATACTTTCTCTAAGTCTAAGATATGTATATACGCTCTGCATTGTTGAAGCGTCATTCCATCAGTAATCAATCTATTGCGAACAGATGCGATCGTTTCACAGTGCGATATACGATAAAGTGTTTTCCATCGATGGAATAGAGCAAGGTGGTCCAAACCCACGTGTGGCCCGCAGCGTCATTACCTGTGGCCCGCGTCGCCTTTGCTGAAGGGTGATCAAAAAATCGCATTTGGTGTTGTTTTGTTATAAAAATAACAGAAAATCGTTTCGACATTTTGTTACATCATAATGTCACTGAATTGACTAGTGTCACGGCTAGCTGAAGCAACTAGCGAAGTTGATTTGAGTGTGATTGTGTAATCCAAGTTGTTCACTGGCTTTCTATCTATTTGGTCGCAAATATATCCCAAAAGTTATAAACACTAAATTTGACAACTGCATATTAATGTTATGACCTGAGAATACAATACGTTCCGGTGATGTTTTGCAGCCAGCCTAAACGGTATTACAAGAAATGCCTCTAATATTTCAGAAAAATTAGTAGTTACTGTCCTGTACCTTACATTTGGTAAAATATGATAATCAATCATTCAGTAGTTATGGCAAAGATAATCTAAAAGGACATTTTGCTATCATGTGAGAAATGAGCATTTTCAAATTTTGAGGGATTTTGCTCTGTGAACCCCATCGATGTTCGAGAGTACTTACATTTGCGGGATCACTTTCTCCGTTATGAAGAGTTTGAAATCTTACATTAAATGTAGATATAGCAAAACTTTTGTATGTTTCAGTGATTTTTCTGGCGTATTTTGTATGATTTAGCTCGTTAAATGACAAACAATGATCAATTGTTTGCACAATGAAAGTGTTTGTTGTTTACATATTTCTGACGCTATTGTGGCCCGCGAACAATGCAAAAATAATTTAGTGGCCCGCGAAGGCGGCAACCTTGGACCACCCTGAAATAGGGTATTGCCAAGGTATTTATTTTGAACCGGTCACACCCAACCGCCTTGAAAATACCGTTTCAACTTTGATTAAATCTGTTTTGATGTGGGCAAGGTATGGTGAATAAAAAGAAGGTAACAACCCCGTATTCTCGATAAAGCGGCAACGCAAAATCGCTTATGAAATATCTTTATTAGGAGAACGGCGTTGTCGGCAGGATTAGAAGCTGCGCGGGCAAAGTCCAACAGATTTCTAGTCTATCGCCTTGAACCAGTGTTTCCCAACCCGAGTCCGCGGTCTCAAGTGAGTCCGCAGAGTGTTTGAATGAGTCCTCAACGAGCCAGAAATTCACTGCGGGCGCAAACGTTTTTGTGGAACTCAACCATCAGCCAAGTTACGATTTACGTTAGAATTTACATAAAACATAAAAAGCCAGTTTATTTACATGACATTAACCGAGTCAATAATTACTGGTTACTGAGTAGGGCTGGGCATATATTCGAATATTCAACTATTAGAATAGCAATTTACGTGGTTGGTAACACGTGACGCGACAGGTCACTTGTGAGTCGCTTGATCAGACGATTGGATTTCACAACTCACTTGCAGATTTTCGAGTCTGTACACGCTTCGATAGATAATAAGTAAGTAATACTGTAAGTGTAGTAGATGTTTCTCGCGAGTTCGAAAAACGAGGAATAATTTTTTTTTTGGTAGGTGTAAATGGCGACCGCGACCGATTAAAAACGCTTTTTTAGACATTGCAAATCGCAAAATTTCGGTTGCTACCGTAGTATACGTACCAGGGCATTTCCTTTTGGATTCTTTGCTTTACTGCCTCTACATTGGTACGTCCAGTAGTAATGGAGCGCCGTAAGTGTTGTACGAATAGCTCACAAAAAATAATCTAAACAAAATATAATCGGGCACTTTACCACGCATTGGCATGGTACTTTCTGACTAGTATTGCTCTTATTTCGTCAACAAAAACCGCAGATTAAAAGGATCACATATATGGATTAATTGAATATTTTATGCAACAGAAAAATTCATTTAAAAGTCGGCACTTTTAACAAGTGACGTATATGACGATGTCTTCAGAAGTTGAACTTATATATTTTTAATAAGTACTGAATTAAGTTGTACATTCTGGAAATATAAAGCAGCTATAGTAGGATTTTTTCCAACGGTGATAACAAATTCGCAAGATCGCAGAAAAAAAAAAGGAATTTTAAAGAAGTAATTCTTTCATCTAATCGTAAGTCGACGCAACCGCGAGTTACCATGAACACAATTGAATTAAAATAGAAAGACATTTTAAATTCTCGTCGTTGTCATGGATTGAATATTGTACGACAGAAAAGTCCATTATACACCAAAACAGTCGGCTCTTTTAACGAACGCGTAATTGCAGCAAGTTTCCCGATTTTGTAATTTGTTAAATTTCTGTTGTGTTTGGATTTATTGTTACTCTTGTACAAAGTACAGTTGCAATAAACGCACCTTGAGTCCGCAAAGATTTTCGCCGGTGAGAAAATAGTCCGCGACCAAAAAAGGTTGAGAAACGATGCCTTAAACACTCGTCACGACAACATCGAGGGGCGCCGGCCGAAATGAGGATTGTCATTGTAGACATGATATCGGATAATGAAAGTTGAAATATGCTTGCCTGAAAAATTCTGGGATTCCAATTACTGGGAATAAAATTGACTATAGAGAATTCTGACCTCGGTCAGACGAAATGTTACAGAAAAAAATGTAGCAGGGGAAACAACTCTTTATTGAAGAGTAGGTATATAGTATATGATCACCTGCACAAAGCAATATTATCTCATAGCTCTTGCCTTATAAGATAATAGACACGTTTATAGATACATTTGTACGTTTATAGATACGCAGATACGTTTATTTCGTCGTGCAAAAATCACAACGAAAATTCAAAACACAAATTACCATGCATTACAGTAACGGATTTTGTTGCAATTGACAGGAAGTCTAGAAGAACTAAAATGGTCATCATAAAATTGCAACACCAAGATTTAAAATGAGTCAAAAGAAAAAATTAAAAAGCAAAAAACACCAAGAGAAACGTTGTCACTGAACATTTTTACCAATAAGGTAGGGATTGATTTAAATTTTCATATATATATATAAATCCTAAAAAATTTTTAACCATATCATTCAACTGTACTTCTGTACTATTGCAGCGATTAAATATTTATTTGTTGTCACATGCAACATCAAATCGAACGATTATTATGAGAAAAAAAAGTCAACTTTTATTTACGAATGCGAAGGCACCATCCTTACTTCATGTACAACCAGCCCCATAAAATTTTTACGACAAAAAAAAAAATTATTTGGCCCAAGGTAGGATTTGCGCACATATATATACCTTTTTCTGCAAGTTATTCTGCATGTGGACGATTCCCTGACCTTGACCACTGATAAATAAAGTAGCATGACGTTTGCGATTGCATTTTGTTTAAATATCCGATTGTTTTTGTCAACCGCGACAGATTAAAAACACTTTCTTAGCCGTTGCATACCTCATAAATTTCTTGTGCCTGCGGCACACCTGTAATGTTCTTAAAACTACCGACTTGAAATAAATTTTTCTCCGTGGGATTTTATCACAAATTTCTCTAACAATGATATCTGAAAATTAATCGAGTGGCAGCATTGCAATGGCGCAGAGTAAGAGTTGCTGGGAAAGCTCATATTGGTCTAATTTGCAAGAATATGGATCAAAACAAAATGTAATCTGGCAGTTTACCACACATTTTTATGTGCGCGGATTGCCGTGGTACTTTTGGGTAGGGGTGCTTTTATTTTATCAAAGCAATCGCAAGTTAAGTATTTACAATTGAATAAAAAAAACAACCATTTTAAATATGTATATCGTTCGTGGATGTAATATTTTATTCAACCATCACAAAAACCATTACATATCCGTTGAAAAAATTCGGCTCTTCCAACGAGTGGCGTAATCTCAACGACTGACCCAGGAGCCGTATCGCGGAATTTCGGGGAGATAAATATATATTTTCGATTTACTAATAAACTTTACATGATTTCTCATGTACTAAATTAAATATATTTTCTGGGATTTTACACCAGATCTTTCTAACGACGATAACGAATTCGCATGAGCGCAATATATATCAAATCTAAATATAATCGAGCAAATGATTATTACTGATTGATTATTATCATTACATTATTATGTCCCAAAATTGGCGTGGTATTTTAGATCGGTAATGAGTTTTTTGTCGTCGCCGCCACCGCAAGTTACCTTGGACACAAATGAATTAAAATAGAGAGACATTTTGAATTCTTGTAGTTGCCATAGATTGAATATTACGAGACAGAAAAATTTCTTATAATGTGAAAAAGCCGGCATTTCTAACACAACGCGGAGACCGTTTTCAGGAGCCGTTGCATGGAAATTTCCGATTCCATTTTGTGACCTTTTGCGCCCACTCTGAAAGCATCTTATGCCCCCAGTTTAAATGCCACTGTTTCCACCAAGTAGGCTAACTATGCTCAGAATAATTTTTAACAAATATATATTTTTTTAAATGAAAGACTACATAGTATACCTTAGGTCTTAGAATACATATTTTTTACGTCTATGTGGAAACATTCGGGCCCTATTCTACAAAAAGATAACTATAGATTGACTCATCAAAACATCGTATTCAGCCAAAAGACAACAGGCTAGAAAATTATAGTCACTAGTCTCCATTAGCAGCGATTTTTCCACATTTAATTGGGGGTTAAAGGTCTTGCCTCGAGGGAAATTTAGCTCATTGCTAGCAGCATGTCTGCGCTCACATATATATTTTCTGACGGTACATTTTCAATTTCCTCACTCGGGACCATTGAATAACTTTGTATAAAAAAATTATAGATATGTGTAAATTATATGCGAGTTAGTACTTATGATGAGGCTCTACAAGAAGCCTATAACGTGTTGGGTGTTGACACTTCGCGCAGCTTTCTTTGATGTATAACCTGCCAGGTTTCTCGATAATTAACTCCACCACTTTGAATATGATTGAAATATATTGTAGTCGATGAAATACCAGTCTAAATGCACAAGTTCAATATAGAATAAATGGGATGAATAAAACGACGAAATTGCGTGGTGATAAAAACAAATGATTCCAGTATTGTAGAGGTAGACGTGCAAATAATTCTTGTAATGTAGAGGTCCAAATAAATTTATATAGTAATGTTGAGGGTTGCTAAAGTTTACGACCAACCCAACAGACAGGTTAATAACATACTTGATTTTTAAATATGCAAACAATAGCAACGTTAAATAAAAAAATCACTTTACCGCATTGATTGTAAATACAAGTGATGAATTGACGCTTCGGCTTTGCGGAACGAATAAACAGATCCCGGTGAAGATAATAAGAATAACTCAGTCTCGTCTGTGGTCCAATTCGGTGGCTTAGTCGTGATAGGGTCTCAGTGAAGATATGAAGATTCCATGTTTGATCCCGGGGCGGGTCGATGCATTATCTTCCTCCAAACCCTTAGTAGCTATGGTCGCAATTATTTGTACAAATAAAATCTGGTTTTCACAAAACTTACATTTTGGTATTATTAGTTTTATTTTAATTCAAAAGTTTTGGTGTATGCTAGCACATATTTCTGTAACGTTATCGGACCGCGGTCATGGCGGGCCATAAATGTGTGACGTAAAAAGTTACATTTTATAAACAATATTTACAGTGTTGAAAACCAAAGGTGGAAAACAATAAGACTCGTGCCAAAACTAAATTTGACATCAATCTCAACAAATTCCTTGAGCTATTTTAGCTGGAACATCATAATTTGATTTTGGGTTGGTTGTGGTAGCATCAAGCGGGTCAGATTGAATTACCCAGCGGGCCGGATTTAGCCCGCGGGCCGTACTTTGCCCATTTCTGGTCTGTACCCAACTCCGAAGTATACAGATGAGTGTTCGCCAACGAAAAAATCGCTGGTGTCACTTTGTCAAAGTAATATGTCAACAATATCCTGTGTATACGATAGTAATCGTCAGATGTTAGTCGCGGTTGTAGTGACCGAGTGCTGGGTTAAGTTATTTTTATCTTTAATGTTCGAATTGTTTCGACAGTGTGCGTGTTCTTTAAAGGTATTTGAAAATCGGGTCACCTGTTCATGGGTAGGGCTGGGCATTTTCGAATACCTTGTGATTTCAGAATTGAATCGAATATTTTTTTCGAATCGAATCGAATCTCGAATACTTGAAAATATATAATTGTAAGCAACATTTTTTATAGTAATTGGTCCTCTTAACAAATGAATTACTGAAGACATAGAATACATCACTCAGATAGATTACTGAGCGTTCACACACAATACCAAACACGTTTTATCAATAACTCACTATATAAAATATTCATATGTTTGAACTGCGTTGAAAAAATATGACTTCAATGTAAAAAAAAATGGGAAATTCACCTCGACCATTAGCGGAAAGAAAAAACCAAGATGGCGTCGATTCGAAATTTAGCTCTGAACCCATTCGAATAATTTACTATTCGATTCGATTCGAAGATCCGATTCGAAATGCCCAGCCCTATTCATGGGGAATTATCACAAGAAAGGCACTTTTCGCTTTCATTGTAAAACGTTTGCGGTGGTAATTGCAACTAATTAATTGATTGGCGCTTAAATAATTCATATCGTATAAACATATCTTAGCTAAAATAAGAAGAATACCTCGTTATATTGGGCGTCCACCTCGATAGCTGGATGGGTAGGGCGCCAAACCTAAAAACTGAATGTCCCTGGTTCAGTCCCTGGTCGGGGTACTCTCTACTTTCAATCTTAAAGATCGATTTTACATTTACACATCAAAGACCGATTCTCTACATACGAAACAAAAAACAACGTTGTATAGGCCATTCTGGAAATCTGAGGGTCCCGGGTCGTTTGTTTATAAACTAATAAGCCACAGTTATGCTCAACAGTACAAATCAAATCAGCTATACACAAACTCTTTATTGTGGTATTAAGGACGACATTCTCATGCAGTTTCATTCAAACCTATAGTACTGCTGTAGACTAACACATTTTTTTTTTCTGTAACGTTTCGTCTGATAGAAGTCAGAATTCTTCAATCAGTTTTAACTCCAGTAATTCTAATCCAGTAATTCTTCAAACAAGCCCATTTCAACTTTCAACTTTAGATATCTAGGGTTGTATATTTTGCTTTAAAACTTATCATCAGCAATGCTCAAAATAATTTGTAAAAATTTATATCTGGGTTTCACAAATCCAGTCAATTACAATACATACGCATACTTTATTATTATTAACACAAATGTCTTTCTGTAACATTTCGTCTGACCGAGTCGAACCTTTTATACAAAGCCCCCGTCCGTTATCGCAATTGTTTGGTTAATTGGGTGGATTTACGCTGTAGCAGTTAGGATCATATCAACATATCTTACGTGTCCCAAAGAATACTATATAGTCTTTTATTTTCAAATAAGTGATTAGTTTTAAATTATGCTAAGCATATTTACTGATGACGGGATGAGTTTAAAGTCAAAACGTGGCTCGACCCGGGACTGAACCAGGGACCTTCAGATCTTCAGTCTGACGTTCTGCAGACTGAGCTATCGAGGCGAAGGGCAAACGTTATTTTTATTATTTTGTTAAAATATGTCTACATGATATATGATTGTTCTGCCAAAACGGCAATCAATTGCCTAATCAACTCCGTGCGGTAAAGTGGTTCTTGGGTTATGAGACAAGGTAATGAATGACTCGGTATTCCCGAAACAAAACGAGAGCGTTGTCGGCAGGATTCGAACCTGCGCGGGCAGAGCCCAATAGATTTCTAGTCTATCGCCTTAACCACTCGGCCACGACAACGGCGTGTAGTGTCAGCCGACATGATGCTTATCAACTTTATACACATAGTATTGTTTACCTCAAAGAAGACGCAAGCAGTCATTTTTCTCTGCTAACACTTGTATATATGATTATCCGAAGTTAGGCATTGAAAGTTGAAATCGGCTTGTCTGAATAATTCTGGGAGATTTTGTACAAATCCCCGCCACTAATACAAAAATGTGAGAATATAATAAAAAACTTCCAGCAAGTTTTATGATAACAAGTTAGTATTAGTCAGTTGAGTCAGCGCTAGTAATGATGCGATAACTTGAATTTCCTGCACAATCTGTATTTCAAACTTTAACCCAACCCTAGTATGATATTTACTTATTTCATTATTTTGGGAGCTTTGTACAAAAGATACGAGTTTTGCAGGTTTGTGGAAACTAGATATGATTTCTCAAAATGTATGTTTAGCATAGCAGTTGATGAGCTCTGAATCAAAACATGCCTCGACCCGGGATTGAGCCAGGGACCTACATATCTTCAGTCTGACGCTCTCCCGACTGAGCTATCGAGGCGGACGACAATTGTTGACGCGCTATTCTTGATAATTTCACCATAATATGTTTATAGGCTGTGCATTGTTGAAGTGTCAATACACCAACAACCAATCAAATGTGAGAACAGATGCGATCGTTTCATAGTGCAATATGCGATAAAGTGCTTTCTGGATATGAAATAGGGTATTGTCAAGGTATTCCTTTTAAACCGGTCACACCCAACCGCTTTGAAAATACCGTTTCAACTTTAATTGAATCTGTTTTGAGGTGGCCTATGTATGGATCACAAATAATTCTGAATAAACACGCGATTAACTAAATATCGAGATAATTATTGTGACCCGGGATTGAACCAGGGACCGTCAGACCTTCAATCTGACGCCCACCTGACTGAGCTATCGAGGCGGAGGGTAATTATAGCCGAGTTATTCTTATTATTTTGTTAAAATATGTCTACATGATATAAGATATTTCTGTCAAAACGGCAATCAATTGCTTAATCAATTCCATGCAATAAAGTGGTTTTTTGATTATTAAACAAGGCAATGAATGACTCGGTATACCCAAACAAAACGAGAGCGTTGTCGGCAGGATTCGAACCTGCGCGGGCAGAGCCCAATAGATTTCGAGTCTATCGCCTTAACCACTCGGCCACGACAACGGCGTGTAGCGCAGCCGACATGATGCTTATCAACATCATATACATAGTATTGTTTACATTTTTACCTCAACTTAGACGCAATGAGGTCATTTTTCTCTGCTAACACTTGTATATATGATTATCCGAAGTTAGGCATTGGAAGTTGAAATCGGCTTGTCTGAATAATTCTGGGAGATTTTGTACAAATCCCCGCCACTAATACAAAAATGTGAGATTATAATAAAAAACTTCCGCCAAGTTTTATGATAACAAGTTAGTATTAGTCAGTTGAGTCAGCGCTAGTAATGATGCGATAACTTGAATTTCCTGCACAATCTGTATTTCAAACTTTAACCCAACCCTAGTAGGATATTTACTAATTTTATTATTTTGGTGGCTGGAAGCTTTGTACAAAAGATCCAAATTTTTCATCGGTCAGACAGAGACGTTACAGCAAGACCCTTAGATTGAATAAAATAGTATGAGTATGTCATTATTTGATACTAAAAGTAGGTTTGTGGAAACCAGATATGATTTCTCTTAATGTATGTTTAGCATAGCAGTTGATGAGCTCTGAATCAAAACATGCCTCGACCCGGGATTGAACCAGGGACCTTCAGATCTTCAGTCTGACGCTCTCCCGACTGAGCTATCGAGGCGGAGGGCAATTGTAACCGAGTTATTCTTATTATTTTGTTAAAATATGTCTACATGATATATTACCCTTCTGCCAAAACGGCAATTAATTGCTTAATCAACTCCATGTGATAAAGTGGTTTTTCGTTTATTATACTAGGTAATGAATGACTCGGTATTCCCGAAACAAAGCGAGAGCGTTGTCGGCAGGATTCGAACCTGCGCGGGCAGAGCCCAATAGATTTCTAGTCTATCGCCTTAACCACTCGGCCACGACAACGGCGTGTAGCGTCAGCTGAGATGATGATTATTAACATTATACACTTAGTATTGTTTACATTTTACCTCAACGAAGACGCATGCGGTCATTTTTCTCTGCTAACACTTGTATATATGATTATCCTAAGTTAGGCATTGAAAGTTGAAATCGGCTTGTCTGAATAATTCTGGGAGATTTTGTTTAAATCCCCGCCACTAATACAAAAATCTGAGATTTTAATAAAAAACTTCCGCCAAGTTTTATGATAAAAAGTTAGTATTAGTCAATTGAGTTCGCGCTAGCAATGATGCGATAACTTGAATTTCCTGCACAATTTGTATTTCAAACTTTAACCCAACCCTAGTAGGATATTTACTAATTTCATTATTTTGGGGGCTGGAGAGCTTTGTACAAAAGATCCAAATTTTACATCGGTCAGACAGAGACGTTACAGCAAGACCCTTGGATTGAATAAAATAGTATGAGTATTGTCATTATTTGATACTAAAAGTTGGTTTGTGGAAACCATAGATATGATTTGTTATAATGTTTGTTTAGCATAGCAGCTGGGGAGCTCTGAATCAAGACATGTCTCGACTCTCGAACCGGGATTGAACCAGGGACCTTCAGTCTGACGCTCTCCCGACTGAGCTATCGAGACGAACGACAATTTTTGACGTGCTATTCTTAATACCTACTCTAAGATATGTATATACTCTCTGCATTGTTGAAAAGACAATCCACCAGCAACCAATCAATTGTGAGAAAAAATGCGATCGTTTCATAGTGCTATATGCAATGAAGTGCTTTCTGGTGATGAAATAGGGTGTTGCCAAGGTATAGGTGGAAAATCTAATCTTCTATGTTGTTATCTTTTGGCTAAATACGAAGTCTTGATAACTCAATTTATAGTTGTATTTTATAGAATTGGGATTAAATGTTTCCACAGAGAAGTAGAAAATAAATATCTATTCTAAGGAATACTATGTAGTCTTTTATTTCCAAAGAAATGATTAGTTGTTAATTATCTGGTGGTTTTAAAAGATAAACATGCCTCGACCCGGGATTGAACGATGAATCTTCATATCTAAGCTGCGACCCTCTCTCGACTAAGCCACCGCGAATTGGACGACAAACGACACCGAGTTATTTTTATTATCTTCACCGGGATCTGTTTATTCGTTCCGCTGAGGCGAAACGTCAATCAATCACTTGTATTTACAATCAATGCAAGTGATTTTTCAATTTAATGTTGCTATTGTTTGCATATACCTACATATACCTACAAAACCTACATTTTGGTATTATTAGTTATATTTTAATTCAAAAGTTTTGGTGTAAACTAGCACATATTTCTATAACGTTATCGGACCGCGGTCAAGCTCTTTCAGACAGGCCTATTCGCAAATTTTTTTCCCCAATTAGAATGGCGGGCCAAAAATGTGTAACGTAAAAAGTTATATTTTATAAACAATATTTATAGTGTTGAAAACCAAAGGTGGAAAACATTAAGCCTCGTGCCAAAACTAAATTTAACATCAATCTCAACAAATTCCTTGAGCTATTTTAGCTGAAACATCAAAATTTGATTTCGGGTTGGTTGTGGTAGCATCAGGCGGGTCAGATTGAATTACCCAGCGGGCCGGATTTAGCCCGCGCACCGTACTTTGCCCATTTCTGGTCTATACTCAACTCCGAAGCATACAGATGAGTGTTCACCAACGAAAAAATAGTGGGTGTCACTTTGTTAAAGTAATATGTCAACAATATCATGTGTACGCTAGTAATCGTCAGATGACGATAGTCGCGGTTGTAGTGACCTAGTGCCGGTTTAAGTTATTTTTATCTTTAATGTTCGAATTGTTCCGACAGTGTGCGTGTTCTTTGAGGATATTTGAAAATCGGGTTTGCGCCACCTGTTCATGGGGAATCATCACCAGAAAGGCACTTTTCGCATTCATTGTGAAACGTTTTCGGTGGTAATAGCAACTAATTAATTGATTGGCGCTTCAGCACTTCAGATCGTATAAACATATATATATATATTAGCTAAAATAACAAGAATACCTCATTCTATCGGTTGTCCGCCTCGATAGCTCGATGGGTAAAGCGTCAAACCTAAAAACTGAATGTCCCTGGTTTACATTTACACATCAAACACCGATTATCTACATACGAAACAAAAAACAACGTTGTATATGCCATTCTAAAAAAAATCTGAAGGTCCCGGGTCGTTTGCTTTTGAACTAATTAGCCACAGTTATGCTCAACCAATGAGCATATATACAATGAGTGGAAACTTCCAAATATTTGCTCAATAATCCATTGTGCCCTGCATTTTTACGTCGTCCAGCTAAATGGTTCGTTGCATATGAAGAAAGGACATCCGTGGCTGCAAAAATCTCTTGTTTCAGCTGGGTCGAGTGCGAAATTGGCCGTATTGAGGCTTTTAATTTTTCGATTCGTGTTCGGTTTTGGGTTTCGAAGTATGGTACGTTGAAAGCATACTATAAGCATATGCATATTGGGAATACATATCTATTAGGCAGAAAAGTAGCTACAGAACAGAATATGAATCAGTCGCCACGTGGGGTGCGGTTATTGCTGTATTTATTCATTGATATAACATGGGACTTACATATTTATCCAGGGGAGAGGAAAGCCGAAAGCCTAATAAATGGCGAACCACGGCCTCTCCAAATAGCTCTGTGCTCCATATGAACCCCCAGGCTGCCTGGACTTTGTGAGCTATACGTATACTTATTAAAAATACTGATTTTAACTATAAATTACTCTGGGATATCTTGCCATTGAAATTTAAAATTTGCCATTCTCATGTCTTGTGATTTACACAAAAAAGTTTTTTTTTATTTTATTATTTAGAGTTCATTTTGTTATCAAATATGATTTTTACATGTATATTATTTAATTTTAACGATCCTTCATATAGTCATATATATGGATACTGTTGATTTGAATGCAATTATACTTTTGTAATCAATAGTGAGATATATAATTTGAACAAGGGTCGCAGCCAGGATTTTTCCAACGGGGTGGGGGCATACGGTGAAATTAAAACAGTGCGCCAAAAGTTCAATTCACGACGGCGTGAGGCGTGTAATAAATTAAAAACAATGCGTCGTTCACAGCGTAATTCCACAGTCACGTGTAGCTCGCCTCTGTTTTTTGACGGTTTTTGGTGAATATATACGAAAACACGCTCGCGTGTAGCGCCGATCGAATCATGAAATGTGGAAATTTTCCTTGGAGTTTAATGCTAACAAAGTTGATTTTTTATTGTCATTTATTGATTATTTACATGCGCCGTGATTAGTGGTGGGCAAACCTCATTTTTTTATATAAAATTATTCGAATATTTTAACGAACATCGGCGAAGATGTTAAAGACAACTACTAAGGAATGTATTCCCAACAAAAATTAATTTTATTCTGATTTTTATCTTCTGTGTTGGATTTGTATCACAGTTACGGTCCCAATTTTGCGCAAACAATATTATCATTACTGACCCCGGGATGCGATATTTTTGAAGCTGATAGTTGACATTTTTATGTTTTAATTCTATATCGTTTCCGTGTTACTTTAATATTAAATAATCATTAAACTCCTCAAATTGGTAATCTCTAGAAAACTCAGTGTTGAGTATTGACGTAACTCAGCTTTGGTTTAAAACACTGATACTTAACACGTGAATAAATCAGCAATAATTGCATTTCTACGTGGTCAAAATATTATTTCTCCGCAATATCTCGGGAAATTTGCATAGAATACATTATTCACATGCCTTTCTTATCTGATTCAACGTTTCTAAATTTACAAAAACGATGTTGACGCGATTTACGCAAAATTAGAAATTGAAAAATATGATTGCGCAAAAATGACACAAAATAAAAAATTCTCACATTCATCGTTTCTGTCTGTTGGCGATAGCCGGCGGTAAATTTTACGTAACTCGTTGTAAATTTATGTTAATAAATTCTATTTCGCTTTTCAATGCACCCTGCTTTGTATTAAAATAAAAGAAATCGGGAAGAGAATGTCTGAAATTAGCTCCTAACCCTTCTTTCATTTCGAATGGCCATAACGCGGTTACATACGCGGTACTGAATAGCAATCAACAATCACGCATTCTTATTTGTCATTTTGCGCCAACTAAAAAAATATTATATCGTAAAGATAAAAAAGTATGGCGGTGTTAAGTGCGCTGCGGTGATACTATCGTTTTTACGAAACCATAATGCGCGACCGTGAAACGACGGTGCCCTGCTTTTTTGTGGAAGAAGTTTCGCATGAAAATTTTTTCTCAAACCAACCCCTTGGGGTGCTTAAGACCAGTGGTGGGATTTAGCCCGTTCTATAGAACCGTCTCACGGAATTTA